>SJYT01050087.1:54535-70692 GCA_006410635.1 Cephalophus harveyi | reverse complement strand
CTCTCTTTCTTAATGAATGTTAATCTCGTTTCCCCTGAAGTGTTTTTCTTTAATCTGCATCTCCTTAAAGCACTAAAGTTACATCTCTATAGAACAAAGGTGCAGTGGGTTATAAGAAGGTACTTAACTCAAAGATCTAATGTTGCTACTTGTTTTTTCTATATACCAACTATATCAACAAATAAAAGATATGAAAATTTGGCAGCAAGTATTGGCTCAACAAATGAAACCTTTAATCAGTCCTATTCTAATGATTTTGACTCCTCGGAAGCCCCTACATTCCTAGGATGTTTTAAGCTTCCTGTGCCTCTCGCGGTCAGGAGGCCTCAGTCACATGCGCAGGCAGGCTAGAAAGCCATCAGAGGGGTTTCTGGATTGAAACACTCGTATTATGCCCAGGAGATTTATTATCTAAAAGCTCTAATTTTTCCCAGAAAAAGGTGGTGGAGGGACAGCCCCCTATTAATGACAGAAGAGTAGGTGGAAAGCATAACACAGTAAAGCAGGCAGACTGGTTTCACGGGGTGGATGCTCAGGAAATTCCAGGGGGAATCCCTGAAGCCTGATCACGTCCTTGCGTTTTGTCAGGCTTCCTTCCGCATGTTGTCATGGGTGGGATTCCTCACGTTGGCCCCTGGCACTCAATTTTTTATTGTTGTTGTTGTTTATATTCTAGTTCATGTTAGTCCTAAGTGAGACATGTTTTTTACCTTAGACAAATCCCTGTTGTTTATATAAAACCACAAGTGTTTCTCTAGTTTGCATGCACATATGAAATATGAATTGCTCACAGTGTAGTTATTTGTAGTGTAAATAGTTATTTACAATTTATGTTTGATCACAGTTCTTTTTATATTGAAGGGGATATTGCAACTGTTTAGCATTGCTAGTGTTTGAGTACAAAAGATTTCCTGTATTATTCATTCTAATAATATTCCTAAGCAAGCTGGAAATGTTGGGAAAGATAGAAATTGGCTGATAAATATAATGGTCACTTTAGAAGCATGATCAAATCCATCTTCTTGCTGTCGTAATGAATGTGGAAGCTTGCCCAGTGTGATTGGACTAAAAGGTCAGAGGCTTTGTAAAGTACAGATTTTGCAAGGACACTAACAGCAACTAGAGTACAGATTTAAAAAAAAAAAAATTCAGAGATGAAATACTGTCTCTGGAATGACTATAAGTATGTATTAATATGTATGTTTTGTGTGTCTGTACATACATACATTTATACATAAAATAAAAAGTAAACTGGTGATAGAATATCATAATGTTATATTCGGAACTAAGCATAAGCTCTAAGTCTCTATGCATTAGTTTTCATTATGCAGCACACAAAAATTGTAAATTAGATGACTATGTAACATGCAGAAATAGTTTGGTTATAACAGGCTCTTAGGTATTACAAAAGCTTGCATCACCATTATATAAACCATTCCTTTTAATCAAAGTATGCTCAAAGCATTTATCCATTAAAAGAGAACAGGAGAAACTCTCTGGTACAAATTAGTTTGGTGCCCCCTTGAAAAGTACTAGTATTAGACAAACAAATGCATTAAAGATGTGTTAGTTCAGTTAAGTTCAGTAGCTCAGTCGTGTCCAACTCTTTGAGACCCCATGAATTACAGCACGCCAGGCCAAAGACTCATCAAATTAAAAATGAGGGATTGGTAGTTAAACTCTTTTTTAGCCCACAGGATGTGTTCAGTTGTAGGAAATAAAGGACTCATATATATTTCTATTTACTCAGTATAGATTTCATTTACTCCTCAAATGGCTTTTGACTTATTATTTAGTCACTTCTTCACTAACATATAAGGAAAAAATAATATATTAATTAAAAGAAAGGTGGAATTTGAAAACATGTCTTATTCTAAATTTTATGACTTAAGAAAAAAATCATTTACTGAGAATTTAGCAAGACATATTAGTGATGCTGTTTTATTTAGTCTTAATTTATCCCTCCAGTACATTAATTCTTTAGGAAGCTTGCATTTTTAATTTCCATGATGCTATTTACACTAAGAAAATGAGTAGGTGTTTAATGAAAAGAAGACAGGTCAGTGTTAAACAGTAATTATTTAATTACTAGAGTAAGTGCACTTGATAGTTGTTTTCTGCAAATACCATTGAATGGAAATAGCATTTTAAATCATGAGCAAAACTGAATATACACACTAGAATAATATAAAATAACTTCTGTAAAAAAAATTCTAATATTTCATAATTAAAAATTCATAGACAGCATATTCAGAAAATAATTTTGATCCATGAAATCCAATCAGTATGTATTCTTTTATATTTCAGTAAAAAGTGGTTTGTAAATAAAATGATTATTCAATCCCAATTTTATATTCCAAATCCTTTTAGCTTGTAATATTTTCAATTCAGTCGCTCAATCATGTCTGACTCTGTGACCTCACAGGCTGCAGCATGCCAGGCTTCTCTGTCCATCACCAGCTCCTAGAGCCTGCTCAAACTGCATATCTCAATGTCTCAGTGCTCAGTCGTATCTGACTCTGTGACCCCATGGACCTGCCAGGCTCCTCTCTCTGTCTATGGAATATTCCAGCCAGAATACTGAAGTAGGTTGCCATTTCCTATTCCAGGGGATCTACCCAACCCAGGGATCAAACCCCGTATCTCTTGTGTCTCCTGCATTGGCAGGCAGATTCTTTATCCTTGTGCTACTTACAGCTAAAATAAAAACACATATCAAGTGAACACCTATATTTAAATAAGGAAAAATGTATTAAATATATAAGATATGAAAAAGAAGACAGCCTCTTGAACTTTAATTTTATTCATTAATGACCATTTATAACTTACTCTATGCATGGATAACATCTGCATTCAAAATCATTTTTATACATTACTAAAACATCTTTCTGGAGAAGGCAAGGGCACCCCACTCTAGTACTCTTGCCTGGAAAATCCCACGAACAGCGAAGCCTGGTAGGCTGCAGTCTTTGGGGTTGCTAAGAGTCGGATATGACTGAGCAACTTCCCTTTCACTTTTCACTTTCATACATTGGAGAAGGGAATGGCAGCCCACTCCAGTGTTCTTTCCTGGAGAATCCCATGGATGGGGGAGCCTGGTGGGCTTCCGTCTATGGGGTCGCACAGAGTCGGACATGACTGAAGCGACTTAGCAGCAAAACATCTTCCAAAAGTATTGTATCATAAATTTAAAATTCCAGCATCTCCCTCAAATATTTGTCAAAATGGATAAACATATATTACAGGACAACATCACACGCACATAAGCCATAAAATGAAGGGAGGAAGCCAAAGTCATGACATCAGTTTTGAAAAATTTTCTCAAGGGGGAAAAAAATGTAGATGAAATGTGATTGAAAAAAGCATCTCAGACAGAAATGTCATGCATAGAAGGCAGGGAGACTATATCCTGGCAAAATTGTCACAAAACCCTTAATTTGGAGGGATACACTTTGCAAAATAAAGTTGACTCATGTAAAAGAAAGGAGCCCAATGAAGAGCAGTCATTTTGTCTCAGTGATCAACCTCATTATTGGTGCAGAAAAAGCACCTGGACAGCCAATGGAGACACACCAAAAGAAAAGTTTGTGGGTAACAGTTCCTCTGACTTAAAATCCTACCTATATTTCAGATTTTACATGCATTTGCAAGGTGGGTGAAATAAGTAGTGTATATAAAGGTATGTTATGAAACATCCTGCAAAATAGAATTGAACCTATGGAAAAACTGGTGAAAAAATAACATACAAAAGAACTCAATTTGTTGGTGTGGAGATTTTCTTTTAACATTTCACTCAAAGACTGTATTCTAATTTTACATGAAGTCTTGACCATTTTAAAAGGAGAAAACATTCAATTAAATATATATCAGTTCAGTTCAGTTCAGTCGCTCGCTCATGTCCAACTCTTTGTGACCCCCATGAATCACAGCATGCCAGGCCTCCCTGTCCATCACCAACTCCTGGAGTTTACCCAAACTTGTGTCCATTGAGTTGATGATGCCATCCAGCCATCTCATCCTCTATCGTCCCCTTTTCCTCCTGCCCCCAGTCCCTCCCAGCATCAGGGTCTTTTCCAATGAGTCAACTCTTCTCATGTGGTGGCCAGAGTATTGGAGTTTCAGCCTCAGTATCAGTCCTTCCAATGAACACCAAGGACTAATCTCCTTTAGGATGGACTGCTTAGATCTCCTTGCAGTCCAAGGGACTCTCAAGAGTCTTCTCCAACACCACAGTTCAAAAGCATCAATTCTTCAGCACTCAGCTTTCTTCACAGTCCAACTCACATCCACACATGACCACTGGAAGAACCATAGCTTTGACTAGACAGACCTTTGTTGGCAAAGTAGTTTACTTTTGAATATGCTATCTAGGTTGGTCATAATTTTCCTTCCAAAGAGTAAGCGTCTTTTAATTTCATGGCTGCAGTCACCATCTGCAGTGATTTTGGAACCCCCCAAAATAAGTCTGACACCGTCTCCACTATTTCCCCATTTATTTCCCATGAAGTGATGGGACCAGATGCCATGATCTTTGTTTTCTGAATGTTGAGCTTTAATAGAGAAGTCCAAATAATACTTTATTTTATGAACATTCTATAAATCATATTTTTATTATTTAAATTCAAAAGTATATTGAAAGAATAACCTTACATGCCCAGTAAGGGGAAAAATCTAAAGGCACAAAGATTCTTTTTTAATTAAGAAAGAAAATTAATATGGCATATAATATTATTACTAGTGGAAATTATAAGGAGGTGGTGCCTCAAATCAATAAACAAAAGGATGAATTAATAAATGATTTAAGAAAAATGACTTTTGAAAATGTAAAATGGACTTGGTTAATTTCCTTAATGTAATATCAAAATATATTCCAAATGGATTGAATATATAATTATCAAAGAATCCTTAAAATATCAAATTAAAGGAGCATAGGCATAATTTGGGTTTCCCAGGTAAAGAATCCTCCTGCCAATGCAGAAGACAGAAGAGATGCAGGTTTGATCTCTGGGCTGGGAAGATCCCCTGGAGTAGGAAATATCAACCCACTCTAGCTCTAGTATTCCCTGGAAAATGCCATGGACAGAGGAGCCTACTTGGCTACAGTCCAGGGGTTTGTAAAGAGTTTGACACAAGTTAGCATAGCAGCAGCAGCGGCATGCATAATTTAGGATGGGTGAAATTTTTCTGAGAAAAATAACACAGGTAAAATACTTTAAAGGAAATATTGTTCTTTTACTATAATGAAAGCAATAAATTCTGTTGTCAATAAAGGCAATAAAATTTAAGTGATAAATTGAGATACATCAATCTATAGAAATAAGTGTAATTTGATTGCCTTGAATAAACTAAAACTGGACAAATGTCTTAAGTGGACACTGCAAAACATATAATACAACTGATTGACTTGAAATTCAATGAATCAATCAACTCATTATTTGAGTCAAATAATATAATTCATTCTTTTTGATTTCAAAACAATCAAATGGTTATTTGATAGTTCAAATAATTTACATATATTAATTCATGCATTTTTACTGTGCAAATGAAAAAACCAAAGCACAAGAACTACAATTCCATGTATTTAAGCAATGGGACATTGAAATGGAGAAGAAAATTACAGATTTTGCTAAGATATTCCTTCCTCCATTGGCTGAGAGGGAAAAAATTAAACAGCAGCTATTTTTATAAGATAAATAAGATATATCTGGACGTGGGATGTCCTGCCAAACAATTATAGAAAACTTATTCACAAATCTCTTCTCCTTATCTCTTCGGATTTCTTCATCTCTTGTTCAGTTTTGCAGTTTCCCATTTGTTTCCTCCCAAAATACTGAAAGAAAACATGTTCTTATTTACTCTGAAATAAAAATATTCTTCATCTATCCCTACTGAAAATAACATTAATATTTCTTTCTGCACAGGCCAGGTTTATTTTTATCAAAACCACTTTTTTCCTAAATTCTTGAGAACTTAGTATCTCCTTCTGTAAAATTAATGGGATCTGGTAAGTTAATAGTGACTGCAGCCATGAAATTAAAAGACACTTACTTCTTGGAAGAAAAGTTATTACCAACCTAGATAGCATATTGAAAAGCAGAGACATTACTTTGCCAACAAAGGTCTGTCTAGTCAAGGCAATGATTTTTCTAGCGGTCACGTATGGATGTGAGAGTTGGACTGTGAAGAAAGCTGAGTGCAGAGGAATTGATGCTTTTGAACTGTGGTGTTGGAGAAGATGCTTGAGAGTCCCTTGGACTGCAAGGAGATCCAACCAGTCCATTCTAAAGGAGATCAGCCCTGGGTGTTCTTAGGAAGGAATGATGCTAAAGCTGAAACTCCAGTACTTTGGCCACCTCATGCAAAGAGTTGACACATTGGAAAAGACTTTGATGCTGGGAGGGATTGGGGGCAGGAGGAGAAGGGGACGACTGAGGATGAGAAGGCTGGATGGCATCACGGACTTGATGGATGTGAGTCTGAGTGAACTCCAGGAGTTGGTGATGGACAGGGAGGCCTGGCGTGCTGCGATTCATGGGGTTGCAGAGTCAGACATGACTGAGTAACTGAATTGAACTGAACGATAACCCTGTATGCGAGACAGCAAAAGAGACATAGATGTATAGAACAGTCTTTTGGACTCTGTGGGAGAAGGCGACGGTGTGATGATCTGAGAGAATAGCACTGAAACATGTATATTATCATATATGAAACAAATCACCAGTCCAGGTTCGATGCATGAGACAGGGTGCTCAGGGCTGGTGCACTGGTATGACCTTGAGGGATGGGATGGGGAGGGAAGTGGTATGGGGGTTCAGGATGGGGAACACATGTATACCCATGGCTGATTCATGTCAATGTATCACAAAAACCACCACAATACTGTAAAGTAATTAACCTCCAACGAAAATAAATATATTTTAAAAAATTAAAAAAAAAAAAGAATCTGCTTGCTAAGCAGGAGACCTGGGTTTGATCTCTCGGTTGTGAAGTTCCCCTGGGGAAATGGCAACATACTCCAGTATTTTTGCCTGGAAAATCCCAGAGGAGCCTGGTGGGCCACAGTCCATGAGATGGTAAAAGATTGTAACATACAAGGTTTTTCAGAAAAAAATGTAGATGTCCACATAATCACCATTTAGTTAAATGTTACACATTTGTCATATATCTAAGCAAAAGCTGTAAAATCAAATTCAAACTTGTCCAGATAGCTTTACTGCTCAGAAATAAAAGTCATCCTATTTTGTTTTCTGTTAGTCCCATGAATCTATTTGTAATAAACACAACATAGTATGTTTTCATGTTTTTAAATTTTATTTAACTATTAACAGTTTATGTATCTCTTTGAAATTTTTTTTTCACTTTTTGAGTTTTATCAATGATGAGTTATGAACAATTATCTTATTACTTTTAATTTTAATACACAGTTCATTAGCTTTCCTAAGAAGGAACAATACTATTTTCACATCTTTTTTGTTTTATTTTTGAAATATAAACAGTTGTTAAAATGAGCAATCTTTTATATGTTTCCCAGTGGGCATATGCAAGAAAGTATCTCAGATACATTGCTAGGAACGAAATTGTTAAAGTGATACAGTATTAACATTTGCCATACAGTATGATTGATTTGTTGTTGCAAATCCATCTTTCTAAGTACTTGCTCATACATATCATGATTTTGTTTTTTAAATATTTTAGTATTTTAAAAATTAAAATAAATATTTTTTACTTCTTGCCCTTTATTTAGTATGAGAGCACTACAGTCAAAGAACCTATATATTCTAACTTTAAGATATAGCTTTTTAATCATTTTATTTGAAGCTTTCCCATCTGTATTAATCTCTCTGCTTGATATAGACTTTGAGATGGTGGTTTAGTCTCTAAAGTCATCTCTGACTCTTGTGATCCCATGGACTGTAGCCCTCCAGACTCCTCTGTTCATGAGATTTCCCAGGCAAGGATATTGGAGTGGTTGCCATTTCCTTCTCCAGGGGATCTTCCCAATCCAGGGATCAAAACCAAGTCTACCGCATTGCAGGTGGTCTCGTTCATTGCTGGCGATTCATTACCGACTGAGCCACCAGGGAAGCCGTGGTACAAACCTTACTAAACATCAACTTTTTAGTGCAGTGTTCTAAAATTTGTAAGGATGATTGTCATGTTTTCTTATAGTTCTTTCAACTATTATTCCATGTATATTTAGACTATTTTGCTAGGTGCATTCAAGTTCAGTTTCCTTCTTCTTGTTATTATAATGTTATCTTTATTTTAATGTCTTCAGACCTTACAATTTATTTTTTTTGAGGTTAACATAGCTATAAAATTTTATCTTAATTTTTGATTGCTTGGAATTTATTTCCATCACTTTACATTCAATCTGTCTCTTTTATATTTTATTATGAAAAGATGTTCTTAAATAACCATAAGTGCTATTTAATTTCATTAGACTGTTCTAATAAGCACAGGGAATGGGAATAGATGAGAGGAGTACATGAGCAATGAATTAAATGTATTAAAATGTTTTAGTAGTCCACTGATTTGTAAATGCAATTAAGGATAAATTGGAACTCTTTCCAATTTTTCATCCACATGAACAACTTAAATAACAAATAAGAGAGTAAAAGGCTACTGTAATGAAATTACTACAAATCTTATGGTTTAACACAGCAGATTTCTTCCTTCACATTCTAGAGCTGAGAAGTCTAAACAGAATGTGTCCATAGGCCATAATCCCACCAGGGGGTTTGGAGGAGAATTTTTTTCTTGCTTTTTTCTCTCAACTTCTGATAACAGCAGGAAATCCTTGGAGTTCTTAGCTGGTAGTTCCATGATGCTGGTCTCTACCTCTTGCTTCATATCATGTTCTCCTGAGTCAATATGTCCTCTCCTCTAATCTCAGTCTGCTTCACTTTTATGAAAACACATGTCATTGGATTTAAGAGTTCATTCACATAATTCAAGATTATCTCATTGTCTCAAACTTTTTAACTAATTACAGAAATAAACACTTTTTGTTCACATAACTTTCATAGGTCACAAATGTGAAGACTTGGACATATTGTTTGGGATACACCATTCAACTTTTGACAAAGTTTATGTCAAAAACCCTTAAAACATTGCTAGTTTGTTTTGTTAACGATGTCTGTGATGTCATCTTCATATTAGAAATTTGAAAATAATGTTTTCAACTATTTGAATGTTTCAGTAGGAATTACACAGGAATATAAAGTAAATACTACTGAGAAATACTGTAGATTTCATTGGAAAAATTAGCTCGCAAAATCTCCATGGAATTCTCTTTCTAAAAACAGCCAGTTTTTATTGAATATTTTATTTAAATATTTTAATAAATTATATTTAACTTATTATTCTTTAAATTAGAAATCTATTTATGAAAATTGCTTCTTTTAATTCATATATAATTTGATAGATGAGTATTTCCTATTTCACCATATTTTTTAAGCACCTTACACAGTAAGATCAACTGCACTTCTTTTTGCTAAAAACTCATATCTACTTTCCAGTGCTGAATTTCAGCAGATAAACTATCACTAGAATTTAACCAATTTCTTGATAAAGTGAGCATTATATCAGAATAGTCTTTTACTGTTTTTCTTTCTTTTGCCTACTCTTTCCACATATGCCATTCCTGCATGTGATTCTTCTATTTGGGTGCTACATTCAGTTTAGTGTTGTAATTTATGTTCTGTACATTGTGCTACTGGCTTTAGGCAATATGTACATTTTAAATAAACTAAATGAATAAATTAGTTTTGCTGTTCTAACCGCCTCTTACCTCCAGTATTTGAAAACATATAGCCTAAAGGAATATCCAAAGCCCTATTTAGCTAGAATTTTTTAGTAAACAATGGGAGGCAATTACAAAATATTTATGAAATTTAAATATTTAGATTGAAAGTATTTGTCATAATTTTAAATCTACTGACATTCCCAAACATATAAAGCTGAGGAAATAAATAAGGAAAGAAAAAAGAATAAACTCTGAAAGTCAGTATACCTGGAACAGGAGTTAAGACAAAATGTTATATTATCTATTAATCTGTTAACCAAATGGTTATTGACAATATCTGAAATGAAAGATACTGAATGCAAAGTTGGAAAAAGTATAGTCACTGCTTTTTTTTTCAGTTACACAATACATTTAAGGGTACACAGAAGATGATTTTTTCTTTTGGAGGAGGGGTAAATTTTTGGTTTTTAATCATGAAAGTGAGTGTGATTATTTCTGAATTAAATTCTACAGAGGTTTTTAAAGGAAAAATATCATCTGACTTGGGTCATCAAAAATTTGTGTCTGCAATCTGATAGCAAAAACAATTAAATAAATGTTGTCATCACAGGGCAAACAGACAAAAATACAATCATAGTGAAACATAAGATTATTATTGCATTAGCAAATATTCATCTAAATATACAACAGTTTATTATCTATTCTCTTGTTGGACTACAGTTTTTAGCAGTTATAAATAAAGCTTTTATAGTCATTCAGCTGTTTGTTTTACTGTGAACATACATTTTTAATTCACTTGGTAAATACCTAAAAATGCTATTTATCAGTCATATATCAAGTTTATATGTTAACATTAAGAGAAATGATAAGCTTTCTTCCTAAGTGCTTTATTATCAGGAGTTCCACAGTTTCATGCTAGTCTAACAATTTGTCAACATTAGTGCTCAGATTATGTTATGTCTGGTGACATTTACCTCATTTAAGTAAATGTTCAGGTTTTATGTCTTTAGATTTTAGTATGACTCTGTTCTGGGCTCTGAGTTTTCTGAATAGCTCATAACGAGCAATTAATTTTGACTTTCCAACTTTTTCTTTTCCCTCTGTAGGGATGGAAGCTACTCCTTTCTAGATCTTTGATCTGTGACCTAAAACCAGAAGTCAATTTTTGTTTGTTGGTTTTGTTGAGTTTTGGTTTTATTTTAATGCAGATTCAATATTTTGTATATTTATACATTCTTGGAACCTAGTAAAAAAGGTTCACAAAATTGGATGTGCATTAGAAATGGTGATATATATTATGTATTTGGTGAAGTAGACTAAAATAATGTCCAAATTTGGTGAATTTATAAAATGTGTGTCTTGATATGTGTAAAGATACCTGGGTAGATCACTGTTTGTATAAGTAATAATAAGAAATCATATCTCTTAAAATAAATAGCTTTTTACCATCTGAGCCATCAGGGAAGCCCTAAAATAAATAATAATTGCTAATAAAATTCAATTACTAAAAATTTGCTTTTAAGGCAGGTATGTATTATGCAGAGTGGTGCAAGACAAGAGCTATAGCATCAACATTATTTCTGATTTCTTTTGAAAATTCTGCCATTATAAAGTTCTTCACTTTCCTAACAGCTTGAGAAATATAAATAGTGAGGGACTGTAGAACTATTTCATGGTTTTTAGATCCTCATCCTGGAGATCTATTTGTGAATAGTTTAGACACTAAGTTGAAGTAGTAAAATTATTGGTATGATTTGCATTAAAATGTGATAATTCTAAAATCCCTGTTACCTTTTTTATCCTACTAATTTTTAATTTATTGCTTATTATTTTTTTAAGTTTGAGGATTTTAGAGTAAATAAGTTATCATTATTAACTTGATTAATCTTTAAGTAGTAAAGCATTTGAACCAATATATTATGTAATTCTAGCCTATGTGTATTTGTGTTTGTGTGTCTATTTATTAAACTGGGAACCACTAACTATCAAGTAGGTTCTAATACTCATCAACATCTTTCTCTCCATATTGTTTATAATGCAAACACATTGTCAAGGTTTGTTTGAAAATAAAAACCACTAAAAGATCAAGATAAGGTTTTGGAACACTTGACTTAATTTATTCTTGATCCTATTAATACCAGATAATGTTTTAAACAAAGACATAATTTTTTTGTGTGTATTTTGTTAGGACATTCCCTTGATTTCAAAGAAAATAATTCTTTATTCCTTTATACATTTGATTATGCTTATCTTTTGATTATAAGAAAACAGTGCTAAAAACAAAAACTCTAAAATTCCAATCTACGAACATAAAAACAAAAAAATAAATCTTCAAAGCCAACATTTTGTGAAGCAGATTTGAAAACAAACTATCATCCCTATGGAGCCATTAAACATGCCTCTTTTTTTTTTCATGCTTAAAGAGCAAAGATAATCTCTTTCTTGGTAAGCACTATTGAGAGTAATGACTGTCCGGCAACTTATTTCATTAGAAAATCTGTGATTTGTTTTTCTTTATTTTTACAGATGCCCAAGAAGCTTCAATGAACTATAGCACTTAGATGTGCTGATGTGAGAAATTGAAGTTTATATTGATTCCAAAAATATGAGACATTTTTATTTTCATTTTAGTAAGTAAAGATTTCTTTTTCTCTTCCTTTTATGCCATTTCATTTAGTGGTCAAACTTCTACCCAGATCACCACTCTTTGTAAATTAACACTAGTAGATAGGTACTTAGCTATATTATTATCTTTTGTGTTCACTGCATTGGCTGCACTTGCTGGTTTTGCCTCAGTTAAAAGGCAATGGCACCCCACTCCAGTACTTGTGCCTGGAAAATCCCATGGATGGAGGAGCCCAGTAGGCTGCAGTCCATGGGGTCTCTAAGAGTCAGACACAACTGAGCAACTTCACTTTCTCTTTTCACTTTCATGCATTGGAGAAGGAAATGGCAACCCACTCCAGCATTCTTGCTTGGAGAATCCCAGGGACAGCGGAACTTGGTGGGCTGCCGTCTATAGGGTCACACAGAGTCGGACACAACTAAAGCGACTTGGCAGCAGCAGCAGCAGCAGCAGCAGCATACAACCAGACGTGAAAGTGTTTCTTATTCTGGAACTTCACTTTTCCATTTCATAATTTTAAACCCTCTATATCAGCTTGCTTTTAACTTTGAAAATAGTGATTATTTCTCACATAATGTGTTTGTTTATGCATACATATTTTTACAAACATAGGCTTCTCTGGTGGCTCAGGCAGTAGAGAATCTGCCTGCAATGCCAGAGACCTGGATTCGATCCCTGGATTAGGAAGATCCCCGGAGGAGGGCATGGCAACCCACTCCAATATTCTTGCTTGGAGAATTCCATGGTCAGGGGAGCCTGGTTGGCTATAGTGCATGGGGTCGCAAATAGTCAGACATGAATGAGCAAATAAGCATAGCCTATACAAACACAAATGCATATGCAATCAAGAATATATATTCAATTTATATACTTACATATATGGATACATACAAAATCATACCAGAAAGAGTGACTTGAGTTGCCACTATTAACTCTTGTGAAAGTGCAAATATTAGTTGCTCAGTCGTGTCCAGCTCTTTGTAATCTCATGGACTATAGTCTTCCAGGCTCCTCTGTCCATGAAATAATGCTCCAGGTAATGATGCTACACTTTCACTTCACTTCATTAACTCTTGTAGTTAATTCAAATTTTTTGCAATGCCTTATGAATCTCTTAAGCAACTCTGGAATTAAAGATACTTTTTATTATCTAATTAGGATAATTTTTGTTTTTGAGGGCTTCCCTGATAGCTCAGTCAGTAAAGAATCCACTTGCAATACAGGAGACCCTGGTTCTATTCCTAGGTTGGGAAGATCTGCTGGAGAAGGGACAGGCTACCCACTCCAGTATTCTTGGCCTTCTCTTGTGGTTTAGCTGGTAAAGAATCTGCCTGCAATGCAAGAGACCTGGGTTTGATCCCTGGATTGGGATGATCCCCTGGAGAAAGGAAAGGCTGCCCTCTCCAGTATTCTGGTCCACAGAATTCCATGGACTTTATAGTCCATGGAGTCACAAACAATCTGATGCAACTTTCACTTTTGTTTTTGAAGGAGATGTCACCATTTTCAACAAGCAATTGTATGCTTTTGGTAGAATTTCTAAAAAGACTATTGAAAGAGCTAAAACATTTATTTAATCTTCTTTATTTAGAGATATAAAGAATTTACCATTACAGATATAAAGATTTTTCCAAGTCAGGGAATTGATTTTATAATTCAATTTAAGGAAAGCAAATACTTGTATGCCTAAGCGAAGCACTAAAATCATTTTAAAATACACTTTTACAGGTAATTATTTTTATAAAATATTTCCAGTTAGCTTTATTGTTTCCTAAACAGTTTTGAATATCCAAAATTTAAAAAATGTATGTATACTTAAAATTAATAGCAAAGCTTTCAGTTAATGTAGTTTATGAGTGTACTTCATTAAAAAATTAATATAGACAGAAATGAAAAATCCTGAGTTATTATATTCTTCATGCACATTATTTGTTAACTTTCTCATACTGTCTCTGCCCAGGGCTCTTCTGAGAAACTAGAGCTTTGTTCTTCTTGAAGCAGACCTCATTGTCCACCAAGATGCATCTCCAGTGTACTTCCATTGGCATTGGTTGCTTTCTCATTGTCTGCTATTGGCTCTCATGTAGCTCATGGCTACTCTCAGGTATCCAATATTTATCTATAATGCCCCCAGGTCAAAATCATATGAAATAGTCCAAAGATTTTTGGATTCCAAAATCACTGCAGATGGTGACTGCAGCCATGAAATTAAAAGACGCTTACTCCTTGGAAGAAAAGTTATGACCAACCTAAATAGCATATTCAAAAGCAGAGACATAACTTTGCTGACTAAGGTCCATCTAGTCAAGGCTATGGTTTTTCCTGTGGTATGGATGTGAGAGTTGGACTGTGAAGAAGGCTGAGCGCTGAAGAATTGATGCTTTTGAGCTGTGGTGTTGGAGAAGACTCTTGAGAGTCCCTTCGACTGCAAGGAGATCCAACCAGTGCATTCTGAAGGAGATCAGCCCTGGGATTTCTTTAAACGGAATGATGCTAAAGCTGAAACTCTAGTACTCTGGCTACCTCATGTGAAGAGTTGACTCACTGGAAAATATTCTGACACTGGGAGGGATTGGGGGCAGGAGGAGAAGGGGACAACAGAGGATGAGATGCCTGGATGGCATCACGGACTCAATGGACATGAGTCTGAGTGAACTCTGGGAGATAGTGATGAACAGGGAGGCCTGGCGTGCTGCGATTCATGGGGTCACAAAGAGTCGGACACGACTGAGTGACTGAACTGAACTGAACTGTTAATATATTAACAAATATTTAGTTAAAACTATTAAGGAAAGTGAAGAGTGGTATTGGAAATGCTTGGGAATAGACTGTGAGAAAAGTACCTAACCACCATCAACGTTTGGACTTGAGTATGTTTAATTGGCCTCTACACTGCCCTCTGAAGAGAAAGAATCTAGGTAATTGTAAATTGGTTATCTGAGTGTGATAGTTAGTTTTGGACTATCAGCCTTGACATCAGTTATCTTCTTTCTCTTGGTGTCCTCCACATAACAGTAATTTCTTCTCTTGAAAGTAAAAGTGAAGTCGCTCAGTCATGTCCGACTCTTTGCAGCCCCATGGACTGTGGCCCACCACGCTCCTCTGTCCATGGGATTTTCCAGGCAAGAGTACTGGAGTGGGTTGCCATTTCCTTCTCCAGAGGATCTTCCCAACCCAGGGATTGAACCCAGGTCTCCCGCATTGTAAGCAAGACGCATTACCATCTGAGCCACCAGGGAAGTCCAATTTCTTCTCTTAAAGATAAACAAATGTAAAAAGAATACATTAGTGAAGGTGAGAAAAATTATATACACTGTATATTAGCATGTTCTGGCCTGACACTCTCCTAAGAACCCCCAGAAAAAAAGTATTGACACTTACAATCTTTTCCAAGGAAGTATTTACTATGATTTTCCCTTTGTACAATATCTATTGAAGACGATAAAATGACTTCAAAGTCATATGTGCCTGTGGTATTACAGAACATAACTCTCTATTGCCTGATAAAGTGTATCTTACATTAGATGTACATATGCCAGTTGGCATCACAATTACACACAAGAAAGACAGCACAGAGAAAAAACCATATGTTTTATAGTTTTGTATATTAACTTAGCATTTCTGAAATAAGAAATGTATTGTTACTAAGAAGCAAGCATTTACCTTATGAATATATTTATAATTAAATATTTTTTTCTTAATGTGATTACTACTTTAGCTCTCTTTTACTCTTTAAATTATAGTCTTTGTTAATTTCACTTCTCATTTTATATGTAGTCTTTG
>SJYT01050087.1:30635-53564 GCA_006410635.1 Cephalophus harveyi | reverse complement strand
TATTTTGTTTAATATCCTTAAGGATGATGAGTTACATTATACTTTGATAAAATGTAAAATATTTAAAAATTTTCATTTTTGACATGACATTCTGGAAGTATTAGACTAAATTTTTCCTGAAATTCTGTTGACTATTTTCGCTTTGTGACTGAAACATGCAATTAATTCATTTATTTGTGTATTTAATAAATATTATCATACTACTTATAATTTACCCATCACACTAGGCAAAATAGCCTTGTGGAGGATTTTTTAGAGTAGGGGAAATGCTAATAAATGATTAAACACTAGCAGAACATAACTGCTGATGTAAGAGATCTATGGTATGCTCTAGGAAAAAAAATGTAAGAAGGGTATCAAGTCTAGAAAGGCGGTGAGTTGTGTGGGAGAAAGGTCTCAAAGAGGAAATGACATTTCAGATGAAATGGAGATTGTATCAGTAGGAGTTACCAGATATGGATAATTATTATGCACTACAGTTTGGTAATTTAACATCCCCTTCTAGCATAGACAGGAAAGTTTCTGTTCTGCTTATTGGCCAATGAATGTTGAGAAGAGTTACTGTATTTTTTCCCAGTATAGGTATATAATTGCTAGGACTTAACTCTCTATGCCTTTCTTCCCCTGCCCCAGCAATCATGACAGCACATGCTGGCGTGAAGACTTTCCTCACATGGAGGTTGGCCTCCCTGGGAAGCTTCCTCAACCAGCAACATAACTTGCATGAGAAAATTTTAAACCTCTGGCATTTTATGATGCTCAAATTGAAGGGTTGTCTATTCCTACAATATAACCCAGAGTTTCTTAAGTAATATACCATACTAACACCACACATGGAGAAGGCAATGGCACCCCACTCCAGTACTTTTACCTGGAAAATCCCATGGATGGAGGGGCCTGGTAGACTGCAGTCATGGGTCGCTAGGAGTTGGACACGACTGAACAACTTCACTTTCACGCATTGGAGAAGGGAATGGCAACCTGCGGGGAGCCGCCCTCTGTTGGGGTCTTGCTTGTCAAGACGTGGCCCTGGGAACGGGTCCTGGAAGGACTGACTCAACCTCTTGAGCCATAACTGTTCCCTGTCCCACCACCCCTTGATCTTGATAAATCTGCCATGCACCTGGTCCCAACATCAGCAATCTTAATGGCTTTGTTTTTCACCCTTTGTCAAGCCTTTAGGAAAACAAGACACTCGAGGGTCTGAGCTGTCCGTCACTCAGGCACCATTCTGGTAATTGAACTGTTCTCTGAAGTTAATCAGTAAACGCTGTATGACCTACTCTCTTCTGCACCAAATAGTATATAAACTGCACTTGAAATAAAGACGGATCGATCAGCTTGTCGGAACTGTGGCTGGCTGGTCGGTCCTCTTGACCCCATTCTTTGTATTGTCTTTCTTTCTTTTCTCAGCCGTCTCCACTCCTGTTTCAGTACCTGCTCGACTTTGCTGGCTGGCACCGGCAGCAACCCATTCCAGTGTTCTTGCCTGGAGAATCCCAGGGATGGGGGAGCCTCGTGGGCTGCCATCTATGGGGTCGCACAGAATTGGACACCACTGAAGCAACTTAGCAGCAGTAGCAGCAGCAACATCGCACAAGGGATTGTACAAAAAGGAGACAGGGATAAGAGAAACTTTATGTTCGAGTGTCAGGGATGAGAGAAAAAACATGATATTTTGAGGGAAAAATGAGAAATTCAATATAGCTTGATTTTATAGAAAATGTGAAGTTGGAGTTGAAAATTTAGGCTTAAGGATCTTATATAGTATGGTAAAAAATGAAAGTTGTTAAGAGAGAAAATTCTAGGAATTCTCAACAGAAGGATGATTTTTTTTTTTTTTTAACTTTGTACCTAAATGGATGTTCACTAAACTTATTGTGGCAATCATTTCATCATTTATATAAGTAAAAGCATTACACTATAAACTTAAAGTTATATATTGCTATGAAAATGATGTTTAGATTTTATCATCAGGAGCAAGGGCAGCTAGTGAATAATTAGAGTAATTAATATCCCATTTACGTATTAGAAACACCTCCCATAGGCACACCAAATTCACAGCTTTACATATGAAACAAGTTCCTCTAGAAAAAGCCCTAAAAACTGAGTCACTCCTATCCATCTGACAAATGAGAAAAGGCCCACAGTGAAGTGGCTGTAAGAGGCTGGGCCACAGTTTCATCAGAAACCCCACCCTCATGGTGGGAAATAAACTCAGAGGTTCTCTTCCAGGAATAAAGGGTTGAACACACCAGGCAACCCGAGATTTTGAGACTTACACCTGAGATAGTCTCCAAAGCATCTAGGTTTGAAAACCAACAAGTTTTGTGTCCATAGGCCGACAGGGTTATAGATCCAAGAAACAGCTCTTAATCGGCTGGGTGCTCAGTGGCAAAGAATCTGCCTGCCAATGCAAGAGATGCAGAAGATGCAGGTTTGATCCCTTTGTAGAGACGATTCTCTTAAGGAGGAAATGACAACTCACTCCAGTATTCTTGCCTGGATATTCCCACGGACAAGGAACCTTGCGGGTTACAGTCCCTGGGACTGCAGAATCAAACAGATTGAGCACAGAATCGTGTGCTCAATGCAGGCACGCACGCATACATGCAGACACACACAAACGCATGCACACACCAGGACTTACCTGCTCCAGGGCCCAGGGAGGAAGTAGCCAGTTAAGACCACCTGTACTTTGTGCATATCTGGAAGAGGCATATCTGCTTGTCTTGAAATATGAGCCTGAGAAGCAAGTGTCTGATTTGACAAGCATCTGGGAGAGTGCTAAATTGTTCCGTGATGGAGACTGGTGGGCGCCATCTTCTTTTCCCTTTTTTCTTTCCTGATGGGTGCCATCTTCACGCTCTCTCTCTGCCTCATTACAGCTTACTGTATCTCCCAGACAGAAGCTTATACTCCAATCTGAGTCTGGAGTTTTGCCACTGCCACCACACAGGGGACATCTCTAGATCACCTGGCACTGAAGGTGAGTAGGACTTGGACTTGTGTTACCATTGCTACTATTTAGTTGCTCAGACATGTCTGACTTTTTTTATGAGAGTGAACATTTATTCTTTCTTCTATGAAATTGTATTGTGGTTTTATTTATTTTTTAAAAGCATCTTGGGTGTAGTATAGAAAATGTATTGGATTAATTAATTAAGTACATGAGAGAATTAGTAAGGAATTTGAGTTGATGGAAAAAGAGTACGTCAAGGCTGTATATTGTCACCCTGTTTATTTAACTTATATGCAGAGTACATCATGAGAAATGCTGGACTGGAAGAAGCACAAGCTGGAATCAAGATTGCCGGGAGAAATATCAATAACCTCAGATATGCAGATGACACCACCCTTATGGCAGAAAGTGAAGAGTAACTAAAAAGCCTCTTGATGAAAGTAAAAGAGGAGAGTGAAAAAGTTGGCTTAAAGCTCAACATTCAGAAAATGAAGATCATGGCATCTGGTCCCATCACTTCATGGGAAATAGATGGGGAAACAGTGTCAGACTTTATTTTTTTGGGCTCCAAAATCACTGCAGATGGTGACTGCAGCCATGAAATTAGAAGACGCTTACTCCTTGGAAGAAAAGTTATGTCCAACCTAGATAGCATTTTCAAAAGCAGAGACATTACTTTGCCGACTAAGGTCCTAAGATCATGGCATCTGGTCCCATCACTTCATGGGAAATAGATGGGGAAACAGTGTCAGACGTTATTTTTTTGGGCTCCAAAATCACTGCAGATGTTGACTGCAGCCATGAAATTAAAAGACTCTTACTCCTTTGAAGAAAGGTTATGACCAACCTAGATAGCATATTGAAAAGCAGAGACATTACTGTGCCAACAAACGTCCATCTAGTCAACAATATGGTTTTTCCAGTGGTCATGTATGGATGTGAGAGTTGGACTGTGAAGAAAGCTGAGCGCCGAAGAATTGATGCTTTTGAACTCTGTCTTGAGAGTCCCTTGGTCTGCAAGGAGATCCAACCAGTCCATTCTGAAGGAGATCAGCCATGGGATTTCTTTGGAGAAAATGATGCTGTAGCTGAAACTCCAGTACTTTGGCCACCTCATGCAAAGAGCTGACTCATTGGAAAAGACTCTGATATGGGAGGGATTGGGGGTGGGAGGAGAAGGGGACGACAGTGGATGAGATGGCTGGATGGCATCACTGACTCGATGGACCTGAGTCTGAGTGAGCTCCTGGGGATTGGTGATTGACAGGGAGGCCTGGCGTTCTGTGATTCATGGGGTCGCAAAGAGTCGGACACGACTGAGCGACTGAACTGAAGTGAACTGATGACTAGTGATCTCAATCATGCAAAAGGGTAAGTTCTAAGTAGACTTTGTTGCTCAAAACCTTTTCCATTTTATATTTTACACATTGGAGATGAGAGCAGTTGTCTCCTCTAACTCAGCTGCCAAATCTCTGAACCCTCTATTTCTTTTCATTTTTCTTTGTAACAACAACCAATTATTTCATGTTTGTCTCTTCCTAGTAGTACTTTGTAAATATAGACAATAGCAATGAGCAAAGGCTACTAGCCTTCTATTTTCTAACCTCTTATTTTAGAATAGAAGGCCTTAAGCACATTATTTCTTTTTAACACCATTTCAGGCAACACTTTTACCAAGTGTTTTGCCACTGCATTGAAAATCCCATTCTCCAATCCTCTAATTATAGCTTTTTCCCTGCTTACCACACGGTCTATAAATGATGCTATTACAGCAGCATTACCCTGTCTTAGTACCAATCTCTGTATCATAAGGATTGACTGAATCATGCTGTGTGCTAAGTCACTTTAGTTGTGTCTGACTCTTTGCGACCCTATGGACCATAGCCTGCCAGACTCCTCTGTCCATGGGATTCCCCAGGTAAGAATACTGGAATGAGTTGCCATGCCCTCCTCCAGGGGATCTTCCTGACCCAGGGATCTAACTCGTTTCTCTTACATCTCCTACTTTAGCAGGCATGTTCTTTACCACTAGCACCATCTGGGAAGCCTGAATCATGCTATAGTAACAAAAAAAAAACAAAAAAAATTCAAAATCTTACTAGCTTACACAACACAAATTTATTTGTTGATTACATTGTACTTTATCAAAGATGGAGAGAGAATTTTCTCAGGACTATGGAGTAGGCACAACTTTAAACATTGCTAGTTATTATGGCCAAGGTTGGGGGCAGTAGTGGTTTTGGAAAGAATCAAAAAATAATAATTAAATGCTCAGTCTGGAAGTATCATTCTCATTACCTATATTCAATCACGTAGTTACAAAATTTTATAACAAAATAAAAAAATGCACATCTAATATGTGACTTGAAGGGAGGAGAGCTGGAAATATTTGGCCAATAACCACAATCACTGGTAGGACATACCCTTCAAAATGATCTAAAGTGGACTGGTGAAAAATTATATATAATAGTATAAGTGCAAAGTATATAATTTATGGGCATAAAATTTAAATTAAAAATAAACACATAATGAATTGGCAATATTAGGCTACTAACTCTTACTGAAACTAAAATAGATTTTTAAATACTAACTTTAGGCATTAATTGAAATTTCTCAATTGAATGATGACAAATTACATACTTCCTCCATTTAATGAAGTCTTGAAAAGTGAAAGTGAAGTTGCTCAGTCGTGTCCTACTCTTTGTGACCCCATGGATGGTAGCCTACCAGGCTCTGCCGTCCATGGGATTTTCCAGGCAAGAATACTGGAGTGGGCTGCCTTTTCCTTCTCCAGGGGATATTCCCAACCCAGGGATTGAACCCGGGTCTCCTGCATTGCAGACAAACGCTTTACCATCTGAGCCACTAGGGAATAAAAGCCTTTCTTCCAGAAAGCAATGACTATAGAGTAATAAGTTAGTTTCTATATTTATAAAAATATAAATATGCATCACATATGTATCACATATGCCACTTTATTCATGACTCTTAATATATAACTTTTAGATATTTTATAGAGATAGTCAGTGTTCCTGAGATATATTTTAAATTGCTTTATTTATTAAAAATTTATATTACTTATTATAAATAAAACAACTATTATAAATAAAGTTCAAATTTGGAGATTAGTTGAATAAATGTTAAGAAAAAGGTAAACTATTAAATATATCAAAAAGACTGTATTAGTTCTCATGCAATGCATAAATCATATTAAGTTCTTATCAACTTTTGTAATAAGAATACTTTAAGCTGTTTGTCGTTTCTGTGCTGTGTGCTGTGCTTAGTCACTCAGTCATGTCCAACTCTTTGTGACCCCATGGACTGCAGCATGTCAGGCTCCTCTGTCCATGAGGATTCTCCAGGCAAAAATACTGGAGTGGGGATTTTCCCATCCTGGGGATCAAACTCAGGTCTCCCGCATGGCAGTCGGATTCTTTACCAACTGAGCCACCATAGAAGCCTAAAATGAAAAGTGAAGGTGTTCTGTGCTTAGTCGTTCGGTCATGTCCGACTCTTTGCGACTCCATGGACTGCAGCTTGCCAGGGTCCTCTGCTGTTTCTGTAAATGCACATTAACACTTAATCTCATATTTACACATCAGAGATCTGCATTTAATATCAGCATTCATCTTAATATGAGTGTCATTCTTTGAGGGTGCAGAATTGTGATTTGAACAAATGTATGTATGAATGTTGTCAGTACTTTAATGTGACCAAATCAGTTCATTCTAGTCTCTCTGTGTTGAGGTACCTCAGCTCTCTGCTTCCTCTCTTCTAGCCCTATACACTCTATCTGAGAAATAACTCCTATTTACCTGTGAGCATTCTATTAATAATTCTTTATTTTCAATCAAGTCTTACTTTAGAGTCTTCAGATGCATATGCC
This sequence comes from Cephalophus harveyi, assembly GCA_006410635.1. NCBI lineage: Eukaryota > Metazoa > Chordata > Mammalia > Artiodactyla > Bovidae > Cephalophus > Cephalophus harveyi. The sequence continues at coordinate 46,716 of SJYT01050087.1, read as the reverse complement.
ATATATCAATGATTATTTCCTGATGTAGAATGAATACTTTAACTGAGAAGAAACCTATCACTCCAACTTCACAGACTTTTAGACATCTGCCACATGCTGTAGAAATCTTTGGAGGATTAAAGTTTTTTTTAAAAAATGATATTATTTAGATATTATATATTAAATATATATATATTACACATATAACTATGTATTTTTCATATAATAAAATTATTTTATAATTTATATAAAAAGCAATTTGTATTTTAAAATTATAATTTTTTAAGTCTTTAAAAAATTTTCTGATACTTTTCTGCTATTCTGTTCCTTGAGTTTTATAACTGCTTAAAAATAGTCATATGCACCAAAGAAAATTATTAAGCTAGTCGTGAAAATGACTTCTTGATTCATGGGTTCAATGGATTCTTGAATGTTAAATGACACAATACTGTCCATTAAAATTCTTGAGTACATGATTTTCTTATTGCTCTATTCAGAAATTTCAAGATTGGATTAAATTCTTATGAAATACTTGCCTTTTCTAGACACCTTTGTGACATCAGCATCTTCATGCATGTATGAATGTTGTTGTTATTGTTGAACCCTTCATTCATGCCCAAATGTCTGCTACCCCATGGACTATAGCATGCCAGGCTTCCCTGTCCTTCACCATCTCCAGGAGCTTGCTCAAACTCATGTCCATTGAGTCGGTAATGCCATCCAACCATCTTGCTCTCTGTTGTCCCCTTCTACTCACTGATATTTAATGAATTGATGTTAAATAAGGATTGCCCCTACATATTTTTTAAATTATCAGGTAAGGATGATCATCAGGAAAACATCTTCTTTGGTCACTGTTAAGCATTTTATTGATGATAATCTCTGCCTCAATTTCAATCTATAGGTTAATACACAACTAATAAAAAGGAAAAATACATCTTTTCAGTCATTATTTCTTTACTGATGACTTTTTTGTATTCCATTTACACAATTAGTAAAACCCTTGTCCTTAGATAACTTACCTCACTGATTACAAACATGTGCAAAGAATTCTAGAATGTAGAGTTTTATTAGTAATTTAACTCTTTTTCTTCTTTGACCAAACATGAAATCTTTTAGTAAAGTAATAAAAAAATAAAGTTAACTACAAGTGATATCAAGGATGTGAGTAAGCAAGCAAATTTATTATCTTGTTTATCTTCCTAGTACTTCCCACAGACTAATAGACACATAGACACATAAGCCACCCCCTCTTGCACCTATTCAGTCAGTTCAGTTCAGTTCAGTCATTCAGTCGTGTCTGACTCTTTTCGACCCCATGAACTGGAGCACGCCAGGCCTCCCTGTCCATCACCAACTCCCAGAGTTCACCCAAACTCATCTGCAACAAGTCGGTGATGCCATCCAGCCATCTTGTCCTCTGTCGTCCCCTTCTCCTCCTGCTCTAATCCTTCTCATAATCAGGGTCTTTTCTGAAGAGTCAACTCTTTGCATGAGGTGGCCAAAATATTGGCATCTCAGCCTCAGCATCAGTCCTGCCAATGAACACCCAGGACTGGTCTCCTTTAGGATGGACTGGTTGGATCTCCTTGCAGTCCAAGGGACTCTCAAGAGTCTTCTCTAGCACCACAGTTCAAAACCATCAATTCTTTGGTGCTCATCTTTCTTCACAGTCCAACTCTCACATCCATACATGACCACTGGAAAAATCATAGACTTCAGCAAAACAAGACCGGGAGCTGACTGTGGCTCAGATCATGAACTCCTTACTGCCAAATTCAGACTTAAATTGAAGACAGTAGGGAAAACCACTATACCATTCAAGTATGACCTAAATCAAATCCTTGATGATTATACAGTGAAAGTGAGAAATAGATTTAATGGACTAGATCTGATAGACAGAGTACCTGATGAACTATGGATGGAGGTTTGTGACATTGTACAGGAGACAGGGATCAAGACCATCCCCATGGAAAAGAAATGCAAAAAGGCAAAATGGCTGTCTGAGGAGGCCTTACAAATAGCTGTGAAAAGAAGAGAAGAGAAAAGCAAAGGGGAAGAGAAAAGCAAAGGGGAAAAGAAAAGATATTCCCATTTGAATGTGGAGTTCCAAAGAATAGCAAGGAGAGATTAAAAAAAGCCTTCCTCGGTGATCAATGCAAAGAAATAGAGTAAAACAATAGAATGGGAAAGACTAGAGGTCTCTTCAAGAAAATTAGAGCTACCAAGGGAACATTTCATGCAAAGATGGGCTCGATAAAGGACAGAAATGGTATGGACCTAAAAGAAGCAGAAGATATTAAGAAGAGGTGGCAAGAATACACAGAACAACTGTACAAAAAAGATAATCATGACCCAGATAATCATGATGGTGTTACCACTCACCTAGAGCCAGACACCCTGGAATGTGAAGTCAAGTGGGCCTTAGAAAGCATCACTACGAACAAAGCTAGTCGAGGTGATGGAATTCCAGTTGAAAGTGAAAGTGAAGTCGCTCAGTTGTGTCCGACTCTTTGCGACCCCATGGACTGTAGCCCACCAGGCTCCTCTGCCCGTGGGATTCTCCAGGCAAGAGTACTCGAGTGGGTTGCCATTTCCTTCTCCAGGAGATCTTCCCAACCCAGGGATTGAACCTGGGTCTCCCACATTGCAGGCAGAGGCTTTACCATCTGAGCCACCAGGGAAGACTCAATTCCAGTTGAGCTATTTCAAATCTTGAAAGATGAGAAAGTGCTGCACTCAATATGCCAGCAAATTTGGAAAACTCAGCAGTGGCTGCAGGACTGGAAAAGGTCAGTTTTCATTCCAATCCCAAAGAAAGGCAATGCCAAAGAATCCTCAAACTACCGCACAATTGCACTCATCTCACACGCTAGTAAAGTAATGCTCAAAATTCTCCAAGCCAGGCTTCAGCAATACGTGAACCATGAACTTCCAGATGTTCAAGTTGATTTTAGAAAAGGCAGAGGAACTAGAGATCAAATTGCCAATCCGCTGGATCATCGAAAAAGCAAGAGAGTTCCAGAAAAACATCTATTTCTGCTTTATTGCACCTATTAGGTTGCTACAAAAGTAACTGCAGTTTTGGAGCATGAATTTTAAATCATTATAAATAGGCTCAAACACTTCTTTGTTAATCAAAATAGAAACCATTGCAATCAACACAGTTGTGTCAATGAGAAATAAGTTTGTTTATTCTTGTAGCATAAAAATCCGTGCTTCAGGATTTAACAAACTCTTAGAAATCTTTTTTTTTTTTTTTTATTCTACTGGTTGTGGATGCATTTTCTCTTCAATAAGTTGTCAAGATGCTTGAAGAAGTGGTAGTCAGTGAGAGGTCAGGTGAATATGGCAGATGAGTCAAAACTTCATAGCCAAATTCAGTCAATTTCTGAAATGTTGGCTGTGCAACTTGCAGTTAGGCATTGTCATGGATAATTGGGCACATTCTATTGTTAATGCAAGCTGCAGGTACTGCAATTTTTGGTACATCTCATCGATTTGCTAAGCATATTTCCCAGAGGTAATGTTTTTGTTAGGATTCAGAAAGTTGTAGTGGATCAGATGGGCAGCAGACCACCAAACAGTGACCATGACCTTTTTTTTTGGTACAGGTTTGGCTTGGGGAAGTGCTTTGGAGCTTCTTCTCAGTCCAACCACAGAGCTGGTCATTGTTAATTGTCATCACATGTCACAATCCAATCAAGAAACGCTCTTCTGTTGTGGTGTAGAATAAGAGATGACATTTCAAAACAATTTTTTTTTTCCATCAGCTCACAAGGCATTCACTTATTGAGCTTTTTTACCATTCCAGTTTGCTTCAAATGCCAAATTACTGTAGAATGGTTGACATTGATTTCTTCAGCAACTTTTCAAGTAGTTGTAAGAGGCTCAGCTTCAATGATGGCTCTCAGTTCATCGTTGTCAACTTCCAATGGCTGATCACTACACTCCTAGTCTTCAAGGCTCTTGGCTCCTTTGCAAAACTTCTTGAACTACTACTGCACTGTGTGTTCATTAGCAGTTGCTGGGCCAAATTTGTTATTGATGTTGCTAGCTGTCCCTGCTAGAGAAAGAAATGGCAACCCATTCCACTATTCTTGCCTGGAGAATCCCAGGGACAGGGGAGCCTGGTGGGCTGCCATCCATGAGGTCGCAGAGTTGGACATGACTGAAGCGACTTAGCAGCAGCTGTCTCTACCACTTTACAACCAATTTTGAACTTGAATAAAAGAATCGCTCAAATTTGCTTTTGGTCTACCATTTCTATAGTCTAAAATAAATATAAAATAAACAGCATGTAATATTATTAACAAAAAAATGAAGCAAGAAATGTGCCTTAAAATGAATGTGTAACATAAGCAAATTTACTTAAGAAGTAATGTTCAACAATGTAAAGTTCAACAAATGTAAAAACAGTTCAAAGTTCAACAATGTAAAACTGCAATTACTTTTGCACCAACCTCAATTTCAGTGTGAGTTGAGTTACTTCACTTTACACACAAATAGCACTGGGGTTTATTTTCATTTGTTTATCTGTAATGACTTTAGAAAAAATGTCTCTGTGAGATTCTGGAATTAATGTCTGCTTCTAATCAAATTATGTTCTTAAATATCTTGTATCCCGAGTTTCTATAGAAAGTAGCTGCACATTGAATTCTCAATAAAACTATTGACATAATTCCATGTACCTATATTTCTTCTTTTCATATTTTATATAGATGCTCAGAGTTTATATTAAATAGGTTTCATTTTACAAACACAACCAAATTTATTGTATCATTCATTCACTATCTATTGAGCTCCTTGAGTGAAGTCAGACATCATGCTAGGTACAGTATATAGAACTGTGACTAAAGCTGTCACGGTTTCTGTCCTGGCAATAGAAACATATAAAATAACAAGTAACTCAATTAATCCGTATTACCATCTAACCTTCACTTACGTTCAGAAACAACATCAGCAAGTGATGGGAACACTGGTTCTTTAAATTAGTTATAAAAACAGATCTCAGCTTTGATATTAGGTTCCTCATAGATCAATATTTATCATTGTATTACATTTTACACATATTATTTGTAATTTCGATTTAATTAATTCAATATATATATACAATACTATGAAACTAATGAATATATCTAAATTAATCTAGGTTGGACATAACTTTTCTTCCAAGGAGTAAGCGTCTTCTAATTTCATGGCTGCAGTCACCATCTGCAGTGATTTTGGAGCCCAAAAAAATAAAGTCTGACACTGTTTCCACTGTTTCCCCATCTATTTGCCATGAAGTGATGGGACCGGATGCCATGATCTTCGTTTTCTGAATGTTGAGCTTTAAGCCAACTTTTTCGCTCTCCTCTTTCACTTTCATCAAGAGGCTTTTTAGTTCTTCTTCACTTTCTGCCATAAGGGTGGTGTTTTTACCAGAGTAATTTATCTTAATTTCACTTTTTAGTGAATAAACACAAATTATACTGGACAAGGTCCCAGTGTGAAGATTAGTAAGTGTTAGTTCCATACTGTTGCTGCTAAGTTGCTTCAGTTGTGTCCAACTCTGTGTGACCCCATAGACGGCAGCCCACCATGCTCCCCTGTCCCTGGGATTCTCCAGGCAAGAATACTGGAGTGGGTTGCCATTTCCTTCTCCAATGCAAGAAAGTGAAATGTGAAAGTGAAGTTGCTCAGTCATGTCCAACTCCTAGCGACCCCATGGACTGCAGCCTACCAGGCTCCTCTGTCCATGGGATTTTCCAGGCAAGAGTACTACCGAGAGCTAAAAAGAGAATTTTGGTAAGAGTCTAAACATCAGTCTGAGAAGAATGACAACCTCTAGATCATTTACAAAATATCTTTCTTTTATGGAAAATGAAAGTGAATAATGTTGAGAGATGATAGGAAACTTGCAGCCTTTCAAGGACAACTGATTGGTATCAATGTGGGAGAAACTTAGGGACCCAAGGATATAGACAGCAGCAGAGCAGAGTGGTTGAGATATGGCAAAGTAACCACACAGCACAGAGTGAGACAGGCATATGCTGCAAATAAAGCAATCAAACAGTAGTTTAAGATAGGTTCCACAATATATCACATAATCCAGAAAGTCCTATTGAAATATTATTGGAGGAAATAATCTACAGAAATAGGGCATTAATCAATCTATCTATCCATCTCTATGTCTAGAGGTATATCCCCCCTACCACACACACACACAGACCAAAGCAGTGTAAGAACAATGTAAGAGAAATCAATTTCTTCCCCTTAATAGAATGTAAGTTTGGTAAGGACAGAGCTGTTGCATATTCCATTTATTTCTAGTTCCCCATTAGCCTAAACAGTCCCTATCTTGCAATAAGCTATTAAACTATTTTTTAATGACTGATCGAACCACTTTTGTTTAAAAAGACTGGAGAATCTTGTAACAAGTATCTGTAGTTTTGACTGCAAGGCTCAAGGGTAGATTCTCCAAGTCTATAACACAGAAACACTGATTTGTGACTAAATTGCCAATCATGTGGGGAACTCTAGTTGAGCAAGGATTTGTTTCATATACATCTACATAGTATATTGTAAAATATAACATATAGATAATATTTATACAAAGTATCAAATCATATCAGATCTGTTAATTCAAAATTGTTTACATTCAAATTTTAAAATATTTTTCTCTAGTAATATAATTAGGACATTACAGAACATAATCACTAGATATTTGGCAGAAGAAAAGCCTATGCAAAAATTCACTAAGGCAGGATTGGAAGAGTTGACAGGAAAAGGATCAAGCTTCACACTTTTGTCAGAGTTTCTTCAATGGTAGGGAATGAAGTTATGTCTTGCAGAACTCTAATTTATTATACTAATTTTCTCTGAACTTAAATGTCTTTCCTCTATATTTTAAAAATTAAATCAAACACATTCAGATCCAATGAATCTTCTAATATTCTATATTATTCATTATATTAGTAACCAGGTAAATAGCTGTTTTTAAAGATTTTTTAGGATTTTATATATATATATATATATAATAGAGATGCCAAGAAAATTATCTATTTTCCATTTCAAATACTCTAGCCTTATTTTCATCTAATTTGTTTTAACAATTGTCCAATATTTGGTGATATGAAAAGCTCTGATCTTGGCCTGTTACATAAAGACATATGACTTTCAGACCCACAGAACAAGAAAGTATGTCCAATTACTCTACTGTGTTTATCTCCTATCCATACACAAACTTGTCAAGGCACCTTTGGATGAATTGCTCAGATAAAGCTTCTGAGAAAATGGAGGTGTGGCCAGCATAGCATAACAGTAGTCACATTGTTCAGAAGACATGAGAATCTATTATTCAGTATGATATAGCTATAATGTGATAAGGGTAGCAACTTGGCATGCTTTTCATAGAAACTGTTTACAAGTAGTAACCAAAACTTCAATTAGATGTTTTAACTCCATAGGCCATTACCATTCCCCTTCAATAGACAATATGACACAAACTCACACTCTAGTCTCCAGCCACCCTTGAATCTGGAATATAAGAATAGCTTTCCTTTCTCTGTGCAGAATTCTCTCAGCCTGAAATTCCACTCACCATTAATGTTATGACATTCTTTGTATCCTTTTGATACCAATTATCTGATCATTCCTTTGACTGTGGATTATCACATGAAATTTTTTCTGTCCCACTATATTTTAGGCTCATTATTGGAGTATCCCATTGAGGTGAAGGTGAAGTCGCTCAGTCGTGTCCGACTCTTTGCGATCCATCCATGGGATTCTCCAGGCAAGAATACTGGAGTGGATTGCCATTTCCTTCTCCAGGGGATCTTCCCGACCCAGGGTTCGAACCCAGGTCTCCCGCATTGGAGGCAGATGCTTTAACCTCTGAGCCACCAGGGAAGCCCATTCATTTTCTATAATTTTGAAACATTCAGATATACCTGGCACATGTTTTCTCAAAGTTTACTAATGATGCCATGTGTTTTTAAGTTTATAATGAAAAATTTCAGTGTTGAAGTATAGGTATATCACATAAAAGTGATATTTAGAACCTAGAGAAGTACTTTGTTTACACACATATTTGAAGATATATCTATTTACATACTAAGATTTTCAACATAAACTGCTTTTTTTCATTTCATATATGCTTCATATTCATTTCATTTATGTTTCAAGATATCATTTCATAATATTGGATAATTATTTCCCTGTGTCTATGTATTTTTATATTGAATAGATCTAACAATATTACATATTAAAAAGCAGAGACACTACTTTGCCAACAAAGGTCCATATAGTCAAGGCTATGGTTTTTCCAGTAGTCATGTATGGATGTGCGAGTTGGACTACAAAGAAACCTGAGTGCTGAGGAACTGATGCTTTTGAACTGTGGTGTTGGAGAAGACTTTTGAGAGTCCCTTGGACTGCAGTGAGATCCAACCAGCCCATTTTAAGGGAAATCAGACCTGAATATTCACTGGAAGGATTGATGTTGAAGCTGAAACTCCAATACTTTTGCCACCTGATGTGAAGAGCTGACTCATTTGAAAATACCGTGATGCTGGGAAAGATTGAAGGCGGGAGAAGAAGGGGACAACAGAGGGTGCATGGCATCACCAGCTCAACAGACATGAGTTTGAGTAAACTCCGGGAGTTGGTGATGGACAGGGAGGCCTGGTGTGCTGCAGTCCATGGGGTGGCAAAGAGTTGGACATGACTGAACAACTGAACTGAACCTGAACCTGAACAAAATTACAGACCTGTGACAAGAGGAGTTTCATTTAATGAACTCATACACTTCATATAGCATTGATACAATACACTGTTGTTTTCTCAAGGGACATTTTCCCCATACAGTGTTTTTAAAACAACAGACTTAGCAGTTCTTTTAAATAAATGAATCAATATTTAACCCTCATTACAAACATTAAATATTGGGTAGCCTTCTAGTCAGTGGCTCTGACTAGGAAATACCAATTAATAGCCAAAATTTTCCATGTTTTCATGAGAATGTTATCTTCTTTTCAGCCATAATTTTTTAAAGAATTCACAGTAGCATAATTAACCAATTCCTCTTTAGTTTTATTTCCAAAAGTGGTTAAATACATGACAGTTTTGTCATTTCCATTTCTGTTCTTGGTTTCATCACTTGGCAATTTGTATGGATTACCCAGCCTTTCCCTAAAGAACAGTGAGTCTTGAAAATAAATTAAGTCCCAGAGCATTCCCTTTCAAGTGCAGGATCACTGGGTTAATCTCTACATGAAACAGTCTGGTTGCAGAATGGAAGAATTGCCATGTGGACTAAGGTTGGCAAAGTTAATATATTATAGGGGATTTATCATGACACTCCTTTCAAAAGTTTCTTCATAAGAACCCTGTGTGGCCTATGCTAATCTAATGACTTTGATTTTCTTTGAAATTTAATTGAAACACAGCTCTTTATCTTGTATCTTTATGGTTTCTGGCAAACAAGGAACTAAAGAAACTGATCCCTTTGGACCACTGCTTTTGGCAATAGACAGATTAGACTAAAAGTATGCATACTATTTCATTTTAGTATTTGTTTTATTTTAGATAGTAATTGCATGATGACAACAGGTGTCATATAAAGACTACTGCAATTAAAAGTTAAAGGAATGATTAGACATTTTCAAAATAATAAGCCTACTAAAATTAACTGATGAATGATGCAGGGTATATCAATTCTTTCTTTTAAAATCTCTCTATCCCTAGATATGATTGTTTAAAGAAGCATGAAGGTTATATATAACATATTTAAAACAATAGGATATAATCTGAGGAATATAATAGAAATCCCTCTTTATTTAGAAATATTTAGAAATCCCTCTTTGATTCTCTGTTCATACTGGTAATATTGTTTACAAAAAGGATTAGTGGTTGTACACTTTTGTATTTATAGAAATCTTTTAATGTTAATAGATTAAGGTAGTATCTAACAATAATTTAAAAAGTAACGTGTAAGATAATAATAAAACAGCCTTGGCCTGAAATACCCAAGTTACTATTTCTTTGCCTATTACCACTGAAGTCCAAAGAATATATCTAATTGGCCCCCCACTCAGAGAAGATTCTCTAAGAATTAAAGATATAGCATCACAGAAAGTTTTTCAGCAATGGTTAAAAAGCTAATTCACATGACAAAGGGAGATTATCAGAGGACTATCTTTTTCAGGTTTAATAGCTATGCAGTATGATTTTCACAAATAAAAGTTTAAAATAAATATTTATTATGGTTTCATAATGTTCTAGTGATATTACAATATTAGTATATGAAATGTATAAAATGCACAGAGAATAATTACAAATTTAAACTACATTTATAAAGTGAATATGATAATTTCACTTTACATAATACAACTAGAATATTTACCCATTTTAATAAATGAATCCAATTATAATTTTGTTGATTAAAGGACTATAATATCAGATTATTGTTATATAAAATAGTTGTTTTGCCAGATATGCAAACCAGAATGGTGAGAAATGTAGCTCCCAAAGGCTGAACACTGACCAATGGAATACCTCAGATGAGAGGTAACGAGTAAGAAAATCCCACCTCCTTTATCTCTTGTGTGGAAGGCACCAAAACTTCCAGTTGCAAGGTTTCTACAAAATCCCACAGCACTAAAAAGACATCCAATCTGCAAACTGCTTTTTTGGTCACTTCTCATGAAAGAGTAACCCAAAGAGCAATGGTTCACAACTTTTCTTGCCTCACTTCCACTTATCTTCATCTCTTTCCTTTCCTGGACCGTATCTCCCAGATCGAGTATCAGCTTATATCTGTGTATCAAATTTCGTACCTAGATGATAACACCTGAAATCTGGCAAACTTAGAGAAATCTCTTTGTATAGATAGATCTGTTATCTCTTTTATGTCTTTCATATACTTTCCAAATTAGAGCATTGTTATGGGTTGAATTGCATCCCCTAAAATTTAAATGTTAAATCTCACTACTTCAGAATATGAACTGACTTGGAAACAGGATATTTGCAGATGTAATTAGTTAAGATGAGGTCATTAGGTCCTAATACAAAATGGCTGGTGTTCTTGTAAAAAGGGGAATTTTGAAGACAGACATAAGGTTGAATGATATGTGCAGATGAAGGCAGAAGAATGATATGTGCAGATAAATCTGCAAGCCAAGAAACACCAAAGACTTCCACCAAAAGTTTGGGCAGAGAAAAGGAATACATTTGTTCTTACCACCCTTCTAACAATAATTTAAAAAGTAACGTGTAAGATAATAATAAAACAGCCTTGGCCTGAAATACCCAAGTTACTATTTCTTTGCCTATTACCACTGAAGTCCAAAGAATATATCTAATTGGCCCCCCACTCAGAGAAGATTCTCTAAGAATTAAAGATATAGCATCACAGAAAGTTTTTCAGCAATGGTTAAAAAGCTAATTCACATGACAAAGGGAGATTATCAGAGGACTATCTTTTTCAGGTTTAATAGCTATGCAGTATGATTTTCACAAATAAAAGTTTAAAATAAATATTTATTATGGTTTCATAATGTTCTAGTGATATTACAATATTAGTATATGAAATGTATAAAATGCACAGAGAATAATTACAAATTTAAACTACATTTATAAAGTGAATATGATAATTTCACTTTACATAATACAACTAGAATATTTACCCATTTTAATAAATGAATCCAATTATAATTTTGTTGCTTAAAGGACTATCATATCAGATTATTGTTATATAAAATAGTTGTTTTGCCAGATATGCAAACCAGAATGGTGAGAAATGTAGCTCCCAAAGGCTGAACACTGACCAATGGAATACCTCAGATGAGAGGTAACGAGTAAGAAAATCCCACCTCCTTTATCTCTTGTGTGGAAGGCACCAAAACTTCCAGTTGCAAGGTTTCTACAAAATCCCACAGCACTAAAAAGACATCCAATCTGCAAACTGCTTTTTTGGTCACTTCTCATGAAAGAGTAACCCAAAGAGCAATGGTTCACAACTTTTCTTGCCTCACTTCCACTTATCTTCATCTCTTTCCTTTCCTGGACCGTATCTCCCAGATCGAGTATCAGCTTATATCTGTGTATCAAATTTCGTACCTAGATGATAACACCTGAAATCTGGCAAACTTAGAGAAATCTCTTTGTATAGATAGATCTGTTATCTCTTTTATGTCTTTCATATACTTTCCAAATTAGAGCATTGTTATGGGTTGAATTGCATCCCCTAAAATTTAAATGTTAAATCTCACTACTTCAGAATATGAACTGACTTGGAAACAGGATATTTGCAGATGTAATTAGTTAAGATGAGGTCATTAGGTCCTAATACAAAATGGCTGGTGTTCTTGTAAAAAGGGGAATTTTGAAGACAGACATAAGGTTGAATGATATGTGCAGATGAAGGCAGAAGAATGATATGTGCAGATAAATCTGCAAGCCAAGAAACACCAAAGACTTCCACCAAAAGTTTGGGCAGAGAAAAGGAATACATTTGTTCTTACCACCCTCAGCAGGAACTAACCTTGCCAACACCTTGATCCAAGACTTTCAGCCTCCAGAAATGTGAAACAGTAGATTTCTATTGTTTATGCCACCTAGTTTGTGGCACCACTTTGATATGGCAACCCTGGGAAACTAATGGAATACTTTATATCTCTCTTTAATTTAAATGTTCAACAGGATATCCAATATTGTAAAGAAGAGCAAACAGATAGTGGGAATCCGTGTGTTTTATACCTGGTCTAACTAGAATGTGTCTATGTTATCCTTAATAATTGAGTTTTGTCATAGTGTAGGAAAATCTATTCTCTACCTCATAGATCCAGAATTTTTCATCTTAGTTACATTTTTAAAATTTTCAAATAATATTTTTGTACCAATATTGATTGTTATTTTCCTCCTTCAGAATATTGTTATGCTTATATTAGTGAGCCTGCTGCTGCTGTTTGTTTGCCAATTTTTATTCTCTTTGTGACCCGATGGACTTTATCCCCACGAGGCTCCTCTGTCCATGGGATTTTCTAGACAAGAATACTGGAGCCACGGGGGGAAGCCCATATTATTAAGCCTATATATACATAATTATATATATCAATATTATATAAATAATTACCACTTTTTTTTCAGTTCTTAGAATAAGTCTTGCTTGGTCATGATATAAAATTTTAAAATTTATACTTGAATTTTTTCATTCATATTAATAAATTAAACCAGTTTATTTCCCCCGGTAGTATATTTGTCTGGTTATAGTATAAAGGGTTATATTTGCTATACAAAATGAATAGTAGAGTTTCCTGAATTTTCTACTATCTGGAACAAATTTACTTTACAATTTCATAGAGTTCATGTTTATAATCATCTTAACCTGGGTTGATTTATATTTATTTATTTATTTTAATATGTATATTTCCTTTATAGGATTTTGTCACTATATTTTCAAGGAATGTTTCCATTGTATCTGTATCTTCAAATTTATTGGTACCTTGGTGGCTCTGATGGTAAAGAATCTGCCTGCAAAGTGGGAGACCCAGGTTCGATCTCTGGGCTGGGAAGATCCCCTGGAAAAGGGAATGGCAACCCAGTCCAGTACTCTTGCCTGGAGAATTCCATGGACAGAGGATCCTGGTCTGCTACAGTCTATGGGGTCATAAAGAGCCAGACATGACTGAGGAACAAACACACACACACACAAACACACACACACACACACACATTATTTAAGGAAATTATTTCATAATTTGATTAAATTTTATTGTAATGATTATGATTTATCTATTTTTAATCTGAATTCTTTTAGGTAACTTTTATTGCATAGAAAATCCCCTCAAAACTTAGTGAATTAAAATAAGCACCGTTTATTTCTCTCAAAAATCTGTTGATCAGCTGTGGGTTCTTTTTACTAACTAACATGCAATATAGTATTACGTTAACTGTATAACACTACTGGAAATAAAATACTTTACATTTTTAAGATAAAATATTAAATGCTATATGGCCTATTGTAATTTCAGTTTTATTAAAATGTTAACACTAAATAAAATTACATCATAAAAAAGTAATCTGCATCAATCTAAATGCATTTTAAAATTAACACTGATTTTGTAGATCCATTAATCCTACACAAATATCCTCTGTCATTGACGGCAACAGACCTGAAGAATCTATTTTCTAGTTTCAGTTTTTGATATACGAGTTGACTCATTGGAAAAGACTCTGATGCTGGGAGGGATTGGGGGCAGTAGGAGAAGGGGACGACCGAGGATGAGATGGCTGGATGGCATCATGGACTCGATGGACGTGAGTCTGAGTGAACTCCGGGAGATGGTGATGAACAGGGAGGCCTGGCGTGCTGCGATTCGTGGGGTCGCAAAGAGTCGGACACGACTGAGCGACTGAACTGAATTGAACTGAATCAATGTCTACTTCAAAGTTTATTTTTCACTTTGTGGTTGTACATGTGTTTTGGCATTAAACACTCTCTATCTCTTATTCATGTTGTTGTTGTTGTTGCAGTTGTTGTTTGGTCGCATCCGCCTATTTGTGACCCCATGGACTTCAGCATGCCAGGCTTCCCTGTCTTTTGCCATCTCCCAGAGCTTGCTCAAATTCACGTCCATTGAGTCAGTGATGCCATCCACCCATCTCATCCTCTGTGGTCCCCTTGTCCTCCTGCCTTCAATCTTTTCCAGAATCAGGGTCTTTTCCAATGAGTCAGTTCTTTGCATCAGGTGGCCGAAGTATTGAAGCTTCAGCTTCAGCATCAGTCCTTCTAATGAATATTCAGGACTGATTTCCTTTAGGATGGACTGGTTGTATCTCCTTGCAGTCCAAGGGACCCTCAAGAGTCTTCTCCAACACCACAGTTCAAAACCATCAATTCTTCGGCACTCCAACATCTTTATAGTCCAACTCTCACATCCGTATACGACTACTAGAAAAACCATAGCTTTGACTAGATGGACCTTTGTCGGCAAAGTAATGTCTCTGCTTTTTAATTCACTTTGTGCTATTAATAGGTACAAGACTGCCTCTGAAGTTAAGACCAATGAGCCATGAGTGAACCATACTTGCCTAGTACCTCTCAGTACATGCCATAGTCCTTCATTTATATAAAATATTTATCAGTAATGATATTTATTTTAACTGGTGTGTGCAGGTGTGCTAAGTCGCTTCAGTCATGTCTGACTCTTACAGCTCTATGGACCATAACCCACCAGCCTCCTCTGTCCATGGGTTTCTCCAGGTAAGAACACCAGAGTGGGTTTCGGTGCCCTCCTCCAGGGGCTCTTCCTGACCCAGAAATCGAACCCTTATCTCTTATGTCTCCTACATTGGCAGGTGGGTTCTTTACCACTAGCATCACCTGGTACAAGTATTTTTTTTTCTTTTTCCCTGTGGGGTCATCAAGCTTAAATCCAGGTCTGTTTTTTGGTGTGGACTAATTATTATTGAGAGGTAGTGCCTGAAATCATATCACATAGAAGGCTATATAGAGAGAACAAATCTACTGCCCCAGAAAAACATTTTATTTTGATTAAAATTCTACTGCAATAAAACATGGTTAACACATTTGTATTTTCATTGAAGAGAAAATCAAGAAATTAAAACTGTATCATACTTAAAGCCAAGATCCATTTACCTTTCACATTTTAAAAATGTTCACTAACACATTTACTAATTGTTTCAACATTTCTTTTTATGTTATTTAATTTTCCCCAAATATATCATTCATTATATGTGATGTGACATTGTTGTCACAATGTTGAAATTCTGGCATCATAACAGATGGCATCAGTTTAGTGTGTCACCAGCTTTAATATTTAATTCAGTGAAAAGTCAAGGAGTAAGGATGAAATAAGATGGATTTTATCTTTTGCTAAAAAAAGCTAAGCATAATTCACTCTAACTTTTATAAAGAATCAAAACTGTCGTCATGAAAAAGACCTAATAATTTTTTCAATTATGAAGATTTCATATTGTCTATGTTGTAAAATTCTATGGCTAAAATCAAAATCTGTTTGTTAATTTCAATTACATATTATCAGTTCAAAAGCATGCATTATAAAATGTTGGACACATAAGATATTCTTAGTAAATG
>SJYT01050086.1:63642-77768 GCA_006410635.1 Cephalophus harveyi | reverse complement strand
CCTTTCCCGATGAAGCAGGGAAGGGAACCCTCATCTGTAGTGGATGAGGGGGAAAGGGGGCACCTCTTGAGTTGTGGTGGGACACTCAGTGTTCCTCTCAGGGGAGATGAATATGTCAATAACTTCTTGATTTGCAGCAAGGGTGTGAAGGACCCTTTGAGGTTCAGGAGTGAAGGAGTGATTTCTCTCAGGATGCCGGAGCAGGAAAGGTCCTCATCTTGCCTGGAGTGGAGAACCTTCTTGTTTTTCTCGAGTTGCGGCTGGTTATTCTCGAGTAACGATGGGGCCTTCAGGGACCCGTTTGCGTGGCCTCAGGAAAGGCGATTCTCTGAGCGAGTTGAGAGTAGCCCCTCGGGATTCCTCTCGAGTCAGTGCCGGGTCCTAAGTCCCCGTCTGGAGCCAAAACTGGAACCTCATGTTTCGACTCCAGTGCTGGCATGGATCTTGGGGTTCCTCTGGAGTCTCCCCAGGGGAGTCAGGCCTGGTTTCCTGTGGTTACGTGCACATTCTCTTTCCTCCCGAGCTGTAGCAGCAGTGTCAGAGTTCCGTCAACTTGACCCAAGGATCTCTGTCTTTCCCTCGAGATGCCACAGGGCTGTGGAATGAGCCACTGTGGTGTGAGGCAATACTCAGGTGACACTCGAGGTAGTGCAGGGAAATCACATTCATCTGGAGTGGACTGAGACATCTATGGGACTTTTAGTATGGTGGCCCGACCCCAGGAGACCTCCGCTTTCCTGTTGAGAGCGCCACCACTTGAGATGCAACGTGGAATGGCGGGAATTCTTTCCCGACGAAGTAGGGAAAGGGAACTCATCTCGAGCTCACGGTGGGGAAACGGGGCTCCTCCTGAGTTGTGCTGGGACCTCGGTGTTCCACCAATGTGGGAACGGGTATGTCGGGGAATTTCTTGAGTTGCAGCAATGGTGGGAAGGACCCTTGCGACGTTCAAGAGAGAAGGCGTGAATGCCCTCGAGATGCCACAGCAGAAAAGGGCCATCTCTCGCCTGCAGGGGAGAACCTCCTGGTTTTTCTCGAGTTGCGGAAAGTCCCTTTCAATTGACGACAGGGACCTCAGCGACCTGCTGGCGTGGCCTCAGGAAAGACCAGCATCCATATGAGTTGCGAGGGGCCCCTCGGGATTCCTCTCCAGTCATGTCGGTTCCTAAGTCCTTGGCTGGAGCTGCGGCCAGAACCTGAGGTTTCCTCTCCAGTGCTGACATGGATCTTGGGGTTCCTCTGGAGTCTCCACAGGAGAGTCAGGACTCTTCCCGAATGGAGACATACACGTCCGTTTTCCTCCCGAGCTGTAGGAGCAATGTGAGGCTTCCCTACGAGTTGACACAGGGATCTGTGGCTTTTCCTCACGGTGCTATAGGGCTGTCGCACGTGCCACAGTGGTGTGATTCGATGCTCGGTTGACCTTCGAGGCAGGGTAGGGAAATCAAATTCATCTGGAGTGGTTTGAGATATATGGCGGTCTTTTGGAATGGTGGAACGATCTCTGGAGTTCCTCTCGACATTCCTGTTGAGAGTGTGTCCTCTTGCTCTGCGACGGGAACGCCAGAATCCATTCCTGACGAAGCAGGGAAGGAACCCTCATCTGGAGCAGAGGAGGGTGAAAGTGGGCCCCCTTCATTTCTGGTGGGACCCTCATTATTCCTCTCGAGTTGCGATGGGTATGTCGGGAACTTCTTGACTTGCATCAAGGGTGTGAAGTACCCTTTGTGGTTCAGGTTTCAGGAGGAAAGGCGTGATTTCTTTCAGGATGCCGCTGCAGAAAACAGCCTTATCTCGCCTGGAGGGAGAACCTCCTGGTTTTTCTCGTTTTGCGGCAGGTCCCTCTCGAGTTACGATGGGGCCCTCTGGGACCCGCCCACATGACCCAGGAAAGGCGATTCTCTGTGCGAGTTGTGAGTAGCCCCTCAGGATTCCTCTCCAGTCAGTGCCGGGTCCTAAGTCCCCGTCTGGAGCATAAACTGGAACCTAATGTTTCCTTTCCAGTGTTGGCATGGATTTTGGGGTTCCTCTGGAGTCTTCCCAGGGGAGTCAGGCCTGGTCTTCTGTGGTTACGTGTACGTCCTCTTTCCTCCCGAGCTGTAGCAACAGTGTCAGGGTCCCCATCGAGTTGACCCAGGGATCTCTGTCTTTCCCTCGAGATGCCACAGGGCTGTGAAATGATCCACGTGGTGTGAGGCGATATGCGGGTGATACTTGAGTTAGTGAAGGGAAATCACTTTCATCTGGAGTGGACTGAGACATCTATGGGACTTTTAGTATGGTGGCCCGTCCCCAGGAGAACTCTGCTTTCCTGTTTAGAGCACCACCTCTTGAGATGCGATGGGAATGGCGGGAATTCTTTCCTGACGAAGCAGGGAAAGGGACCCTCATCTCGAGCTCACGGTGGGGAAACGGCGCTCCTCTTGAGTTGTGCTGGGTCCCTCGGTGTTCCACCAATGTGGGGACGGGTATGTCCGGGAATTTCTTGATGACAGCAAGGGTGGGAAGGACCCTTGAGAGGTTCAAGAGTGAAGGTGAGATTTATCTCGAGATGCTGCAGCAGAAAAGGGCCTCATCTCGCCTGAAGGGGAGAAACTCCTGTTTTTTCTTGAGTTGCGGAAAGTCCCACTCAATTGAAGATGGGCACCTAGCGACCCGCTGGTGTGGCCTAGAAAAGACCAGCCTCTATGCGAGTTGCGAGGGGCCCCTAGGGATTCCTCTCCAGTCATGTCGGTTCCTACGTCCTTGGCTGTAATTGCGGCCAGAACCTGAGGTTTCCTCTGCAGTGCTGACATGGATCTTGGGGTTCCTCTGCAGTCTCCACAGGAGACTCAGGACTCTTCTCGAGTGGAGACATACATGTCCATTTTAATCCGGAGCAGTAGGAGCAATGTGAGACTTCCCTACGAGTTGACACTGGGATCTGTGGCTTTTCCTCGAGGTGACTCAGGGCTGTCGCACGTGCCACAGTGGTGTGATTCGATTCTCGGTGTGACCTTCGAGGCAGGGTAGGGAAATCAGGTTCATCTGGAGTGGACTGCAACATTTGGGGGTCCTTCGTAATGGTGGCACGTCCCCTGGAGTCCCTCTCGATATTCCTGTTGAGAGCACGTCATCTTGTTGTGCAACGGGAATGCCAGAATCCTTTCCCAATGAAGCCGGGAAGGGAACAGTCATCTGTAGTGAATGAGGGGAAAAGGGGGCCCCTCTTGAGTTGTGGGGTGATCCTCAGTGTTCCTCTCGAGTAAAGACGGGGATGTCAGGAACTTCTTGAGAGGCAGCAAGGGTGTGAAGGACCCTTTGAAGTTCAGGAGGGAAGGAGTGATTTCTCTCGGGATGCCGCAGCAGAAAACGTCCTCATCTCGCTAGGAGGGGAGAACTTTATGGTTTTTCTCGAGTAGCGACAGGTCCGTCTCAAGTTACGACAGGGACATCAGCGACTCGCTCGCGTGGCCTCAAGAAATGTCAGTCTCCGTGCGAGTTGAGAGCGGCCCTTCGGGATTCCTCTCCTGTCTGTGCCAGGTCCTGAGTCCCTGTCTGGACCCCAAGCTGGAACCTGAGGTTTCCTCTCCACATCTGGCATGGATCTTGGGGTTCCGCTGGCATCTCCACAGGAGAGTTAGGCCTCGTCTCCTGTGGTTACATGTAAGTCCGTTTTCCTCTCGAACTGTAGCAGCAGTGTCAGGCTTCCAGACGAGTGGACATGGATCTGTGGCTTTCCCTCGAGATTCCACAGGGCTCTCGCACGTGCCACCGTGATGTATTTCGATCCTCGGGGTGACCTTCGAGGCGGGGCAGGAAAACCAGGTTCATCTGAAGTGGACTGAGATATTTGGGGGTCTTTTGGAATGGTGGAACGACCCCTGGAGTTCCTCTCGACATTCCTGTTTAGAGTGTGTCCTCTTGCTGTGCGACGGGAATGCCAAAATCCATTCCTGACGAAGCAGGGAAGGAACCCTCATCTGGAGCAGAGGAGGGTGAAAGGGGACCCCTGTGGATTTGTGGTGTGACGCTCACTATTGTTCTCGAGTGGAGACGGGTATGTCGGGGAACTTCTTGATTTGCAGCAAGGGTGTGAAGGACCTTTTGTGGTTCAGGAGGAAAGGCGTGATTTCTTTCAGGATGCCTCTGCAGAAAATGGCCTTATCTCGCCTGGAGGGGAGAACCTCTTGGTGTTTCTCGAGTTGCGACAGGTCCCTCTCGTGTTATGACGGGTCACTCAGGGACCCGCTCGCGTGGCCTCAGGAAAGGCGATTCTCTGTGCGAGTTGAGAATGTCCCCTCGGGAATCCTCTCCAGTCAGTGCCGGGTCATAAGTCCCCGTCTGGAGCCGAAACTGGAATCTCATGTTTCGGCTCCAGTGCTGGCATGGATCTTGGGGTTCCTCAGGAGTCTCCCCAGGGAAGTCAGGCCTGGACTCCTGTGATTACGTGCACGTCCTCTTTCTCCCGAGCTGTAGCTGAGTGTCAGCATTCCCGTCGAGTTGAACCAAGAATCTCTGTCTTTCCCTTGAGATGCCACTGGGCTGTGGAATGAGCCACCATTGTTGAGGCAATACGCGGGTGACACTCGAGGTAGTGCAGGGAAATCACGTTCATCTGGAGTGGACTGAGACATCTAAGACTTTTAGGATGGTGGCCCAACCCCAGGAGAACTCCGCTTTCCTGTTGAGAGTGCCAACTCTTGAGATGCGTCGGGAATGGCGGGAATTCTTTCCCGATGAAGCAGGGAAAGGGATCCTCATCTTGAGCTCACGGTGGGGAAACGATGCTCCTCCTGAGTTGTGCTGGGACCCTCGGTGTTCCACCAATGTGAAGACGGGTATGTTGGGGAATTTCTTGAGTTGCAGCAAGGGTGGGTAATACCCTTACGAGGTTGAAGAGAGAAGGTGTGATTTCCCTTGAGATGCCACAGCAGAAAAGGGCCTCATTTCGCCTGCAGGGGAGAACCTCCTGGTTTTTACCGAGTTGTGGAAAGTCCCTCCCAACTGACGACGGGGACTTCAGCGACCCGTTGGCATGGCTTCAGGAAAGACCAGCCTCCATGCGAGTTATGAGGGGCCCCTCGGGATTCCTCTCCAGTCATGTCGATTCCTATGTCCTTGGCTGGAACTGCGGCCAGAACCTGAGGTTTCCTCTCCAGTACTGACATGGATCTTGGGCTTCCTCTGGAGTCTCCACAGGAGAGTCAGGACTCTTCCCGAGTGGAGACATACACGTCCGTGTTCCTCCCGAGCTGTAAGAGCAATGTGAGTCTTCTCTACGGGTTGACTCAGGGATCTGTGGCTTTACCTCGAGGTGCCACAGGGCTGTCGCACGTGCCACAGTTGTGTGATTCAATGCTCGGTGTGACCTTCGAGGCATGGTAGGGAAATCAGGTTCATCTGGAGTGGACTGCAACATTTGGGGGTCCTTTGAAATGGTGGCACGTCCCATGGAGTCCCTCTCGATATTCCTTTTGAGAGCACGTCATCTTGTTGTGCAATGGGAAAGCCAGAATGATTTCCCGATGAAGCAGGGAAGGGAACCTTCATCTGTAGTGGATGAGGGGGAAAGGGGCCCCTCTTGAGTTGTGGTGTGATCCTCAGTGTTCCTCTCGAGTAGAGACGGGGATGTCAGGAACTTCTTGAGTTGCAGGAAGGGTGTGAAGGACCCTTTGAAGTTCAGGAGAGAAGGAGTGATTTATCTCGGGATGCCGCAGCAGAAAAAGTCCTCATATCGCCTGGAGGGGAGAACTTTATGTTTTTTCTCGAGTAGCAGCAGGTCCTTCTCAAGTTATGACAGGGACCTCAGGGACTCGCTCGCGTGACCTCAGGAAATGCCAGTCTCCGTGCGAGTTGAGAGCGGCCCTTTGGGATTCCTCTCCTGTCTGTGCCGGGACCTGAGTCCCTGTCTGAAGCCGAAGCTGGAACCTGAGGTTTCCTCTCCACATCTGGCATGGATCTTGGGGTTCCACTGGCATCTCCACAGGAGAGTTAGTCCTCCTCTCCTGTGGTTACATGCAAGTCCATTTTCCTCCCGAGCTGTAGCAACTGTGTCAGGCTTCCAGATGAGTGGACACAGGGATCTCTGTCTTTCCCTCGAGATGCCACAGGGCTGTGGAATGAGCCACCATGTTGTGAGGCAATATGCGGGTGACACTCGAGGTAGTCCAGGGAAATCACGTTCATCTGGAGTGGACTGAGACATCTATTGGACTTTCAGTATGGTGGCCCGACCCCAGGGGAACTCCGCTTTCCTGTTGAGAGTGCCACCTCATGAGATCTGACGGGAATGGCGGGAATTCTTTCCCGACGAAGCAGGGAAATGGACCCTCATCTCGAGCTCACGGTGGCCAAACGGGGCTCCTCCTGAGTTGTGCTGGGACCCTCGGTGTTCCACCAATGTGGGGACGGGTATATCGGGGAATTTCTGGAGTTGCAGCAAGGGTGGGAAGGACACTTGCGAGGTTCAAGAGAGAAGGCGTGATTTCCCTCGAGATGCCGCAGCAAAAAAGGGCCTCATCTCGCCTGCAGGGCAGAACCACCTGGTTTTTCTTGAGTTGCGCAAAGTCCCTCTCAATTGACGATGGGGACCTCAGCGACACACTAGCGTGGCCTCAGGAAAGACCAGCCTCCATGCGAGTTGTGAGGGGCCCCTAGGGATTCCTCTCCAGTCATGTCGGTTCCTATGTCCTTGGCTAGAACTGAGGCCAGAATCTGAGTTTTCCTCTTCAGTGGAGGCATGGATCTTGGGGTTCCTCTGGAGTCTCCACAGGAGAGTCAGGACTCTTCTAAAGTGGAGACATACACGTCTGTTTTCCTCCCGAGCTGTAGGAGCAATGTGAGGCTTCCCTACGAGTTGACACAGGAATCTGTGACTTTTCCTCGCGGTGCCACAGGGCTGTTGCACGTGCCACAGCGGTGAAATTCGATGCTCGGTGTGACCTTCGAGGCAGGGTAGGGAAATCAGGTTCATCTGGAGTGGACTGCGACATTTGGGGGTCCTTTAGAATGGTGGCACATTCCCTGGAGTCCCTCTCGACATTCCTGTTGAGAGCACATCATCTTGTTGTGCAACTGGAAAGCCAGAATCCTTTCCCGATGAACCAGGGAAGGGAACCCTAATCTGTAGTGGATGAGGGGGAAAGGGGGCCCCTCTTGAGTTGTGGTGGGACCCTCAGTGTTCCTCTCGAGTGGAGACGGGTATGTCAGGAACTTCTTGAGTTGCAGCAAGGGTGTGAAGGACCCTTTGACGTTCAGGAGGGAAGGAGTGATTTCTCTCGGGATGCCGCAGCAGAAAACGCCCTCATCTCGCTTGGAGGGGAGAACCTTATGGTTTTTCTCGATTAGCGGCAGGTCCTTCTCAAGTTACGACGGGGACCTCAGGGACCCGCTCGCGTGGCCTCAGGAACTGCCAGTCTCCGGGCGAGTTCAGAGCAGCCCATCGGGATTACTGTCCTGTCTGTGCCAGGTCCAGAGTCCCTGTCTGGAGCCGAAGCTGGGCCTGAGGTTTCCTCTGCACATCTGGCATGAAACTTGGGGTTCCGCTTGATTTTCCACTGGAGAGTTAGGCCTCGTCTCCTGTGGTTACATGCAAGTCCATTTTCCTCCCGAGCTGTAGCAGCAGTGTCAGGCTTCCAGACGAGTGGACACAGGGATTTGTGGCTTTCCCTCGAGATTCCACAGGGCTCTCGCATGTGCCACCGTGGTGTGACTCGATCCTCACGGTGACCTTCGGGGCAGGGCACGAAAAGCAGGTTCAACAGAAGTGGACTGAGATATTTGGGGGCCCTTTGGAATGGTGGAACGACCCCTGGTGTTCCTCTCGAAATTCCTGCTGAGAGTGTGTCCTCTTGCTGTGCGATGGGAACGCAGAATCCATTCCTGCCGAAGCAGGGAAGGAACCCTCATCTGAAGCAGAGGAGTGTGAAAGGGGGCCCCTCTTGATTTGTTTTGGGACCCTCACTATTCCTCTCGAGTGGAGACGGGTATGTCAGGGAACTTCTTGATTTGCAGCAAGGATGTGAAGGACCTTTTGTGGTTCAGGAGGAAAGGCGTGATTTCTTTCAGGATGCCGCTGCAGAAAACGGCCTTATCTCGCCTGGAGGGGAGAACCCTCTGGTTTTTCTCGATTTGCGGCAGGTCCCTCTTGAGTTACGACAGGGTCCTCAGGGACCCGCTCGCGTGGCCTCAGGAAAGGCGATTCTCTGTGCGAGCTGAGAATGTCCCCTAGGGAATCCTCTCCAGTCAGTGCCGGGTCCTAAGTCCCCATCTGGAGCCGATAATGGAATCTCATGTTTCGGCTCCAGTGCTGACATGGATCTTGGGGTTTCTCTGGAGTCTCTCCAGGGGAGTCAGGCCTGGTCTCCTGTGATTATGTGCACGTCCACTTTCTCCCGAGCTGTAGCAGAGTGTCAGGGTTCCCGTCGAGTTGAACCAAGGATCTCTGTCTTTCCCTCGAGATGCCACAGGGCTGTGGAATGAGCCACCTTGGTGTGAGGAAATACGCGGGTGAGACTCGAGGTAGTGCAGGAAAATCACGTTCATCTGGAGTGGACTGAGACATCTATGGGGCTTTTAGTATGGTGGCCCGACCCCAGGAGAACTCCGCTTTCCTGATGAGAGCGCCACCTCTTGAGATGCGACGGGAATGGCGGGAATTCTTTCCCGAGTAAGCAGGGAAAGGGACCCTCATCTCGAGCTGACAGTGGGGAAACGGGGCTCCTCCTGAGTTGTGCTGGGACCCTCGGTGTTCCACCAATGTGGGGAAGGGTATGTCAGGGAATTTCTTGAGTTGCAGCAAGGGTTGGAAGGACCCTTGCGAGGTTCAAGAGCAAAGCTGTGATTTCCCTCCAGATGCCGCAGCAGAAAAGGGACTCATCTCGCCTGCAGGGGAAAACCTCCTGGTTTTTCTCGAGTTGCAGAAAGTCCCTCCCAATTGACGACGGGGACCTCAGCAACACGCTGGCGTGGCCTCAGGAAAGACCAGCCTCCATGCGAGTTGCGAGGGGCTCGTCGGGATTCCTCTCCAGTCATGTCGGTTCCTAAGTCCTTGGCTGGAACTGTGGCCAGAACCTGAGGTTTCCTCTCCAGTGCTGACATGGATCTTGGGGTTCCTCTGGAGTCTCCACAGGAGAGTCAGGACTCTTCTCGAGGGGAGACATACACGTCCGTGTACCTCCCGAGCTGTAGGAGCAATGTGAGGCTCCCCTACGGGTTGACACAGGGATCTGTGGCTTTTCCTCGAGGTTCCACAGGGCTGTCGCACGTGCCACAGTGGTGTGATTCGATGCTCGGTGTGACCTTCGAGGCAGGGTAGGGAAATCAGGTTCATCTGGAGTGGACTGCGACATTTGGGGGTCCTTTGGAATTGTGGCACGTCCCCTGGAGTCCCTCTCAACAATCCTGTTGAGAGCACGTCATCTTGCTGTGCAACGGGAAAGCCAGAATCCTTTCCCGATGCAGTAGGGAACGGAACACACATCTGTAGCGGATGAGGGGGACAGGGGGGCCTTCTTGAGCTGTGGTGGGACCCTCAGTGTTCCTCTCGAGTGGAGACGGGTATGTCAGGAACTTCTTGAGTTGCAGCAAGGGTGTGAAGGACCCTTTGAGGTTCAGGAGGGAAGGAATGATTTCTCTCCGGATGCCGCAGCAGAAAACGTCCTAATCTCGCCTGGTGGGGAGAACCTTATGGGTTTTCTCGAGTAGCGGCAGGTCCTTCTCAAGTTACGACGGGGACCTCAGGGACCCGCTTGCGTGGCCTCAGGAAATGCCAGTCTCCGTGCGAGTTGAGAGCGGCCCCTCGGGATACCTCTCCTGTCTGTTCTGCTTCCTGAGTCCCTGTCTGGAGTTGAAGTTGGAACCTGAGGTTTCCTCTCCACATCTGGCATGCATCTTGGGGTTCTGCTGGAGTCTCCACAGGAAAGTTAGGCCTCGTCTCCTGTGGTTACATGCAAGTCCGTTTTCCTCCCGAGCTGTAGCAGCAGTGTCAGGCTTCCAGACGAGTGGACACAGGGATCTGTGGCTTTCCCTCGAGATTCCACAGGGCTCTCGCACTCCTTCTCAAGTTACGACGGGGACCTCAGGGACCCGCTTGCGTGGCCTCAGGAAATGCCAGTCTCCGTGCGAGTTGAGAGCGGCCCCTCGGGATACCTCTCCTGTCTGTTCTGCTTCCTGAGTCCCTGTCTGGAGTCGAAGTTGGAACCTGAGGTTTCCTCTCCACATCTGGCATGCATCTTGGGGTTCTGCTGGAGTCTCCACAGGAAAGTTAGGCCTCGTCTCCTGTGGTTACATGCAAGTCCGTTTTCCTCCCAAGCTGTAGCATCAGTGTCAGGCTTCCAGACAAGTGGACACAGGGAACTGTGTCTTCCCTCGAGATTTCACAGGGCTCTGGCACGTGCCACCGTGGTGTGATTTGATCCTCATGGTGACCTTCAAGGCAGGACACCAAAACCAGGTTCATCTGAAGTGGACTGAGATATTTGGGGGTCTTTTGGAATGGTGGAACGACCCCTGGAGTTCCTCTCAACATTCCTGTTGACAGTGTGTCCTCTTGCTGTGCGATGGGAACGCCAGAATCCATTCCTGACGAAGCAGGGATGGAACCCTCATCTGGAGGAGAGGAGTGTGAAAGGGGGCCCCTCTTGATTTGTGGTGGGACCCTCACTATTCCTCTCGAGTGGAGACGGGTATGTCGGGGAAGTTCTTGAGTTGCAGCAAGGGTGTGAAAGACCCTATGTGGTTCAGAAGGAAAGGCCTGATTTCTTTCAGGAAGCCGCTACAGAAAATGGCCTCATCTCGCCTGGATGGGAGAACCTCCTGGTTTTTCTCAAGTTGCGGAAGGTCCCTCTCGAGTTACGACGGGGCCTTCAGGGACCCGCTTGCATGGCCTCAGGAAAGGCGATTCTCTGTGCGAGTTGAGAGTAGCCACTCGGGATTCCTCTCCAGACACTGCCGGGTCCTATGTCCCCGTCTGGAGCTGAAACTGGTGCCTCATGTTTCCGCTCCAGTGCTGGCATGGATCTTGGGGTTCCTCTGGAGTCTCCCCACGGAGTCAGGCCTGGTCTCCTGTGGTTACGTGCATGTCCTCTTTCCTCCCACGCCATAGCAGCAGTGTCAGGCTTCCTGTCAGTTTGACCCAGGGATCTCTGTCTTTCCATTGAGATGCCACAGGGCTGTGGAATGAGCCACCGTGGTGTGAGGCGATACGCGGGTGACACTCGAGGAAGTGCAGGGAAATCACGTTCATCTGGAGTGGACTGAGACATCTATGGGACTTTCAGTATGGTGGCACGCCTTCCGAGGAACTCCGCTTTCCTGTTGAGAGCGCCACCTCTTGAGATGCGATGGGAAAGGCGGGAATTCTTTTCCGATGAA
The DNA here is from genome assembly GCA_006410635.1 of Cephalophus harveyi. NCBI lineage: Eukaryota > Metazoa > Chordata > Mammalia > Artiodactyla > Bovidae > Cephalophus > Cephalophus harveyi. Next base: position 66,413 of record SJYT01050086.1, on the reverse strand, counting down.
GCAGTGAAAGGGACCCTCGTCTCGAGCTCACGATGGGGAAATGGGGCTCCTCCTGAGTTGTGCTGGGACCCTCGGTGTTCCACCAATGTGGGGACGGGTATCGGGGAAATTCTTGAGTTGCAGCAAGGGTGGGACGGACCCTTGCGTGGTTCAAGAGAGAAGGCGTGATTTCCCTCGAGATGCCGCAGGGGGCCTCATCTCGCCTGCAGGGGAGAACCTCCTGGTTTTTCACGATTTGTGAAAAGTCCCTCTCAATTGACGACAGGGACCTCAGCGACCCTCTGGCGTGACCTCAGGAAAGACCAGCCTCCATGCGAGTTGCGAGGGGCCCCTCAGTATTCCCCTCCAGTCATCTTGGTTCCTAAGTCATTGTCTGGAACTGTGGCCAGAACCTGAGGTTTCCTCTCCAGTGCTGACATGGATCTTGGGGTGCCTCTGGAGTCTCCACAGGAGACTCAGGACTCTTCTCGAGTGGAGACATACACGACCGTGTTCCTCCCGAGCTGTAGGAGCAATGTGAGGCTTCCCTACAAGTTGACACAGGGATCTGTGGCTTTTCCTCGAGGTGCTACAGGGCTGTCATACATGCCACAGTGGTGTGATTTGATGCTCGGTGTGACCTTCGAGGCAGGGTAGGGAAATCAGGTTCATCTGGAGTAGACTGCGACATTTGGGGGTCCTTTGGAATGGTGGCACGTCCCCTGGAATCCCTCTCAACATTCCTGTTGAGAGCATGATGCCACAGGGCTTGGAATGAACCACCGTGGTGTGAGGCGATACGCGGGTGACACTCGAGGTAGTGCAGGGAAATCACGTTCATCTGGAGTGTACTGAGACATCTATGGGACTTTTAGTATGGTGGCCCAACCCCAGGGGAACTCCGCTTTCCTGTTGAGAGCGCCACCTCTTGAGATGCGACGGGAATGGCGGGAAATCTTTGCCGACGAAGCAGGGAAAGGGACCCTCATCTCGAGCTCACGGTGGGGAACCGGGGCTCCTCCTGAGTTGTGCTGGGACCCTCGGTGTTCCACCAAAGTGGGGACGGGTATGTCGGGGAACTTTTTGAGTTGCAGCAAGGGTGGGAAGGACCCTTGCGAGGTTCAGGAGAGAAGGCTTGATTTCCCTCGAGATGCCGCAGCAGAAAAGGCCTCATCTCACAAGCAGAGGAGAATCTCCTGGTTTTTCTCGAGTTTGGGAAAGTCCTTCTCAATTGACGACGGGGACCTCAGCGACCTGCTTGCGAGCCCTCAGGAAAGACCAGCCTCCATGCGAGTTGCGAGGGGCCCCTCGGGATTCCTCTCCAGTCATGTCGGTTCCTCAGTCCTTGCTTGAAACTGCGGCCAGAACCTGAGGTTTCCTCTCCAGTGCTGACATGGATCTTGGGGTTCTCTGGAGTCTCCACAGTAGAGTCAGGACTCTTCTCGAGCGGAGACATACACGTCCGTTTTCCTCCCGAGCTGTAGGAGCAATGTGAGTCTTCCCTACGAGTTGACACAGGGATCTGTGTCTTTTCCTCGAGGTGCCACAGGGCTGTCGCACGTGCCACAGTGGTGTGATTTGATGCTCGGTGCAACCATCGAGGCAGGGTAGGGAAATCAGGATCATCTGGAGTGGACTGCGACATTTGGGGGTCCTTTGGAATGGTGGCACGTCCCCTGGTGTCCCTCTCGACATTGCTGTTGAGAGCATGTCATCTTGCTGTGCAACAGGAAAGCCAGAATCCTTTCCAGATGAAGCAGGGAAGGGAACCCTCATCTGTAGCAGATGAGGGGGAAAGGGGGCCACTCTTGAGTTGTGGTGGGACCCTCAGTGTTCCTCTCGAGTGGAGATGGGTATGTCAGGAACTTCTTGATTTGCAGCAAGGGTGTGAAGGACCCTTTGACGTTCAGGAGGGAAGGAGTGATTTCTCTCGGGATGCCGCAGCAGAAAACGTCCTCATCTCGCCTGGAGGGGAGAACCTTATGGTTTTTCTCGAGTAGCACCAGGTCCTTCTCAAGTTACGATGGGGACCTCAGGGACCCGCTCGCGTGGCCTCAGGAAATGCCAGTCTCCATGTGAGTTGAGAGCGGCCCCTCGGGATTCCTCTCCTGAGTCCCTGTCTAGAGCCGAAGCTGGAACCTGTAGTTTCCTCTCCACATTTGGCATGGATCTGGGTGTTCTGCTGGTGTCTCCACAGGAGAGTTAGGCCTCCTCTCCTGTGGGTACATGCAAGTCTGTTTCCTCCCAAGATGTAGTAGCAGTGTCAGGCATCCAGACGAGTTGACACAGGGATCTGTGCCTTTCCCTCGAGATTCCACAGGGCTCTCGCAAGTGCCACTGTGGTGTTATTCGATCCTCGGGGTGACCTTCGAGGCAGGGCACGAAAACCATGTTCATCTGAAGTGGACTGAGATATTTGGAGGTATTTTGGAATGGTGGAACGACCCCTGGAGTTCCTCTCGACATTCCTGTTGAGAGTGTGTCCTCTTGCTCTGCGACTGGAACGCCAGAATCCATTCCTGAAGAAGCAGGGAAGGAACCCTCATCTGGAGCAGAGGAGGGTGAAAGGGGGCCCCTCTTGATTTGTGGTGGGACCCTCACTATTCCTCTCGAGTGGAGATGGGTATGTGGGGGAACTCCTTGAGTGGCAGCAAGAGTGTGAAGGACCCTTTGTGGTTCAGGAGGAAAGGCGTGATTCCTTTCAGGAAGCCGCTGCAGAAAACGGCCTTCTCTCGCCCGGAGGGGAGAACCTCCTGGTTTTTCTCGAGTTGCGGCAGGTTATTCTCGAGTTA
>SJYT01050086.1:0-61799 GCA_006410635.1 Cephalophus harveyi | reverse complement strand
CTCTGAGGTGCGTTTCTTTGGGTAAAAGTTGGAAAAATCTCATGCAATTTCCTCACAATTAAACAAGAACTGTCTCTTATACACATCTAGATGTGTATAAGAGACAGCCCTCAGGGAGCCGCTCGCGTGGCTTCAGGAAAGGCGATTCTCTGCGCGAGTTGAGAGTAGCCCCTCGGGATTCCTCTCCAGTCAATGCCGGGTCCGAAGTCCCCGTCTGGAGCGAAACAGAACCTCATGTTATCTCTCCAGTGCTGGCATGGATCTTGGGGTTCCTCTGGAGTCTCCCCAGGGCAGTCAGGCCTGGTCTCCTGTGGTTATGTGCACGTCCTCTTTCCTCCCGAGCTGTAGCAGCAGTGTCAGGCTTCCAGATGAGTGGACACAGGGATCTGTGGCTTTCCCCCGAGATTCAACAGGGCTCTCGCACGTGCCACCATGCTGTGATTCAATCCTCACGGTGACCTTCGAAGCAGGACACGAAAACCAGCTTCACCTGAAGTGGACTGAGATATTTGGGGGTCTTTGGGAGTGGTGGAACAACCCCTGGAGTTCCTCTCGACATTCCTGTTGAGAGTGTGTCCTCTTGCTGTGCGACAGGAACGCCAGATTCCATTCCTGAAGAAGCAGTCAAGGAACCCTCATCTGGAGCAGAGGATGGTGAAAGGGGGCCCCTCTTGATTTGTGGTGGGACCCTCACTCTTCCTCTCGAGTGGAGACGGGTATGTCGGGGAACTTCTTGAGTTGCAGCAACGTTCTGAAGGACCCTTTGTGGTTCAGGAGGAAAGGTGTGATTTCTTTCAGGATGCTGCTGCAGAAAACTGCCTTATCTCGCTTGGAGGGGAGAACCTCCTGGTTATTCTCGAGTTGCAGCAGGTCCCTCACGAGTTACGATGGGGCCCTCAGGGACCCACTCGCGTGGCCTCAGGAAAGGCGATTCTCTGTGCGAGTTGAGAGTAGCCCCTAGGGATTGCTCTCCAGTCAGTGCCGGGTCCAAAGTCCCCGTCTGGAGCTGAAACTGGAACCTCATGTTTTGGCTCCAGTGCTGGCATGGAACTTGGGGTTCCTCTGGAGTCTCCCCAGGGGAGTCAGGCCTGGTCTCCAGTGGTTACGTGCACGTCCTCTTTCCTCCCGAGCTGTAGCAGCAGTGTCAGGGTTCCCGTCGAGTTGACCCAGGGATCCCTGTCTTTCCCTTGAGATGCGACAGGGCTGTGGAATTAGCCACCATGGTGTGAGGCGATACGCGGGTGACACTCGAGGTAGTGGAGGGAAATCACGTTCATCTGGAGTGGACTGAAACATCCATGGGACTTTCAGTATATTGGCCAGACCCCAGGGGAACTCCGAGTTCCTGTTGAGAGTGCCACCTCTTGAGATGCGACGGTAATGGCGGGAATTCTGTCCCGATGAGTCAGGGAAAGGGACCGTCATCTCGAGCTCATGGTGAGCAAACGGGGCTCCTCCTGAGTTGTGCTGGGACCCTCTGTGTTTCACCAATGTGGGGACGGATATGTCGGGGAATTTCTTGAATTGCAGCAAGGGTGGGAAGGACCCTTGCGAGGTTCAAGAGAGAAGGCGTGATTTCCCTCGAGATGCTGCAGCAGAAAAGGTCCTCAACTCGCCTGCAGGGGAGAACCTCCTGTTTTTTCTCGAGGTGTGGAAAGTCCCTCTCAATTGACGATGGGGACCTCAGCGACCCGCTGGCGTGGCCTCAGGAAAGTCCAGCCTCCTTGCGAGTTGCGAGGGGCCCCTTGGGATTCCTCTCAAGTCATGTCGGTTCCTAAGTCCTTGGCTGGAATTGCGGCCAGAACCTGAGGTTTCCTCTCCAGTGCTCACATGGATTTTGGGGTTGCTCTGGAGTCTCCACAGAAGAGTCAGGACTCTTCTAGAGTGGAGACATACATGTCCGTTTTCCTCCCGAGCTGTAGGAGCAATGTGAGGCTTCCCTACGAGTTGACACAGGGATCAGTGGCTTTTCCTCTAGGTGACACAGGGCTGTCGCACGGGCCACAGTGGTGTAATTTGATGCTCGGTGTGACCTTCCAGGCAGGGTAGGGAAATCAGGTTCATCTGGAGTGGACTGTGACATTTGGGGGTCCTTTGGAATGGTGGCACGTCCCGTGGAGTCCCTCTCGACAATCTTTATGAGAGCACATCATCTTGCTGTGCGTCGGGAAAGCCAGAATCCTTTCCCGATGAAACAGGGAAGAGAACCCTCATCTGTAGCGGATGAGGGGGAAAGGGGGCCCCTCTTGAGTTGTGGTGGGACCCTCAGTGTTCCTTTCGAGTGGAGACGGGTATGTCAGGAACTTCTTGAGTTGCAGCAAGGGTGTGAAGGACCCTTTGAGGTTCAGGAGGGAGAGTGATTTCTCTCGAGATGCCACATCAATAAACATCCTCATCTCGCCTGGAGGGTAGAACCTTATGATTTTTCTCGAGAAGTGGCAGGTCCTTCTCAAGTTACGACGGGGACCTCAGGGACCCGCTCGCGTGGCCTCAGGAAATGCCAGTCTCCGTGCGAGTTGAGAGCGGCCCCTCGTGGTTCCTCTCCTGTCTGTGCCAGGACCCGAGTCCCTGTCTGGAGGCGAAGCTGGAACCTGAGGTTTCCCTCCACATCTGGCATGGACCTTGGCGTTCTGCTGGTGTCTCCACAGGAGAGTTAGGCCTCATCTCCTGTGGTAACATGCAAGTCCTTTTTCCTCCTGAGCTGTAGCAGCAGTGTCAGGCTTCCAGACGAGTGGATACAAGGGTCTGTGGCTTTCCCTCGAGATTTCACAGGGCTCTCGCACGTGCCACCATGGTGTGATTTGATCCTCGTGGTGACCTTCGAGGCAGGGCATGAAAACCAGGTTCATCTGAGTGGACTGAGATATTTGGGGGTCTTTTGGAATGGTGGAACGACCACTGGAGTTCCTCTTGACATTCCTGTTGAGAGTGTGTCCTCTTGCTGTGTGACAGGAACACCCGAATCCATTCCTGAAAAGCAGGGAAGGAACCCTCATCTGGAGCAGAGGAGGGTGAAAGGGGGCACCTCTTGATTTGTGGTGGGACCCTCACTATTCCTCTCGAGTGGAGATGGGAATGTCGGGGAACTACCTGATTTGCAGGTAGGGTGTGAAGGACCCTTTGTGGTTCAGGAGGAAAGGTGTGATTTCTTTCAGGATGCCGCTGCAGAAAACGGCCTTATCTCTGCGCCACCTCTTGAGATGCGACGGGAATGGCTGGAATTCTTTCCTGACGAAGCAGGGAAAGGGACCCTCATCTCGAGCTCACGCTGGGGAAACGGGGCTCTTCCTGAGTTGTGCTGGGACCCTCGGTGTTCCACCAATGTGGGGCCGGGTATGTCAGGGAATTTCTTGAGTTGCAGCTAGTGTGGGAATGACCCTTGCAAGGTTCAAGAGAGAAGGCATGATTTCCCTCAAGATGCCGCAGCAGAAAGGGCCTAATCTCGCCTGCAGGGGAGAACCTCCTGGTTTTTCTTGAGGTGCAAAAGTCCCTCTCAATTGACGATGGCGACCTCAGGGACCCGCTGGCGTGGCCTCAGGAAAGACCAGCCTCCATGCGAGTTGTGAGGGGCCCCTCCAGATTCCTCTGCAGTCATGTCGGTTCCTACATCCTTGGCTGGAACTGCGGCCAGAAACTGAGGTTTCCTCTACAGTGCTGACATGGATCTTGGGGTTCCTCTGTAGTCTCCACAGGAGAGTCAGGACTCTTCTCAAGTGGGGACATACACGTCCGTTTTCCTCCTGAGCTGTAGGAGCAATGTGAAGATTCCCTACGAGTTGACACAGGGATCTGTGTGATTTCCTCGAGGTGCCACAGAGGTGTCGCACGTGTCACAGTGGTGTGATTTGATGCTCGGTGTGACCTTCGAGGCAGGGTAGGGAAATCAGGTTCATCTGGAGTGGACTGCGACATTTGGGGGTCCTTTGTAATGGTGGCACGTCCCCTGGAGTCCCTCTCGACATATCTGTTGTGAGCACATCATCTTGATGTGCAACGGGAAAGTCAGAATCCTTTCCCGATGAAGCAGGGAAGGGAACCCTCATCTGTAGCAGATGAGGGGGAAAGGGGGCCCCTCTTGAGTTGTGGTGGGACCCTCAGTGTTCCTATCGAGTGGAGACCGGTATGTCAGGAATTCTTGAGTTGCGGCAAGGGTGTGAAGGACCCTTTGAGGTTCAGGAGGGAACGAGTAATTTCTCTCGGGATGCCGCAGCAAAAAACGTCATCATCTCTGCTGGAGGGGAGAACCTTTTGGTTTTTCTCAAGTAGTGGCAGGTACTTCTCAACTTACGACGGGTACCTCAGGGACCCGCTCGCGTGGCCATAGGAAATCCCAGTCTCCGTGCGAGTTGAGAGCGGCCCCTCGGGATTCCTCTACTGTCTATGCCGGGTCCTGAGTTCCTGTCTGGAGCCGAAGCTGGAACCTGAGGTTTCCTCTCCATATCTGGCATGGATCTTGGGGTCCCGCTGGAGTCTCCACAGGAGAGTTAGGTCTCATCTCCTTTGGTTACATTCAAGTCCGTTTTCCTCCCGATCTGTAGCAGCAGTGCCAGGCTTCCAGAGGAGTGGACACAGGGATCTGTGGCTTTCCCTCGAGATTCCACAGGGCTCTTGTACGAGCCACTGTGGTGTGATTCGATCCTCGCGGTGACCTTCGAGTCAGGGCATGAAAACCAGGTTCATCTGAAGTGGACTGAGATATTTGGGGGTCTTTTGGAATGGTGAAATGACCGCTGGAGTTCCTCTCGACATTCCTGTTGAAAGTGTGTCCTCTTGCTTTGCGACGGGAACGCCAGAATCCATTCCTGACAAAGCAGGGAAGGAACCCTCATCTGGAGCAGAGGAGGGTGACGGGGGGCCCCTCTTGATTTGTGGTGGGACCCTCACTATTCCTCTCGAGTGGAGACGGGTATGTCGGGGAACTTCTTGAGTTGCAGTAAGGGTGTGAAGGACCCTTTGTGCTTCAGGAGGAGAGGCCTGATTTCTTTCAGGATGCCGCTGCAGAAAATGGCCTTATCTCACCCGGAGGGTAGAACCTCCTGGTTTTTCTGGAGTTGCGGCAGGTCCCTCTCGAGTGACGACGGGGTCCTCAGGGTCCCACTCGCGTGGCCTCAGGAAAGGCGAATCTCTCTGCGAGTTGAGAGTAGCCCCTCGGGATTCCTCTCCAGTCAGTGCTGGGTCCTAAGTCCCCGTCTGGAGCCGAAACTGGAACCTCATATTTCCTCTCCAGTGCTGGCATGGATCTTGGGGTTCCTCTGGAGTCTCCCCAGGGGAGTCAGGCCTGGTCTCATGTGGTTACGTGCACGTCCTCTTTCCTCCCGAGCTGTAGCAGCAGTGTCAGGGTTCCCGTCGAGTTGACCCAGGGATCTCTGTCTTTCCCTCCAGATGCCACAGAGCTGTGGAATGAGCCACCGTGGTGTGATGCGATACGCGGGTGACACTCAAGGCAGTGCAGGGAAATCACGTTCATCTGGAGTGGACTGAGACATCTATGGGACTTTTAGTGTGGTGGGCTGACCCAAGGAGAACTCCGCTTTCCTATTGAGAGAGCCACCTCTTGAGATGCGATTGGAATGCCGGGAATTCTTTCTCGATGAAGGAGGGAAAGGGAACCTCATCTCAAGCTCACAGTGGGGATATGCGGCTCGAGTAACCAGGAGGTTCTTCCCTCCAGGTGAGATAAGGCCGTTTTCTGCAGCAGCATCCTGAAAGAAATCACGCCTTTCCTCCTGAACCACAAAGGGTCCTTCACACCCTTGCAGCAACTCAAGAAGTTCACCGACATACCCGTCTCCACTCGAGAGGAATAGTGAGGGTCCCACCACAAACCAAGAGGGGCCCCCTTTCACCCTCCTCTGCTCCAGATGAGGGTTCCTTCCCTGCTTCGTCAGGAATGGATTCTGGCGATTGTGTCGCACAGGAGGAGGACACACTCTCAACAGGAATGTCGAGAGGAATTCCAGGGGTTGTTCCACCATTCAAAAAGACCCCCAAATATCTCAGTCCACTTCAGATGACCCTGGTTTTCGTGCCCTGCCTCGAAGGTCACACCGAGCAAGAATCACACCACTGTGGCACGTGCGAGAGCCCTGTGGCACCGCGAGGAAAAGCCACAGATCCCTGTGTCAACTCGCAGGGAAGCCTCACATTGCTGCCACAGGTCGGGAGGAAAACGGATGTGTATGTCTCCACTCGAGAAGAGTCCTGACTCTCCTGTGGAGACTCCAGAGGAACCTCAAGATCCATGTAAGCACTGGAGAGGAAACCTCAGGTTCTGGCCACAGTTCCAGCCAAGGACTTAGGAACCGACATGACTGGAGAGGAATCCCAAGGGGCCCCTCGCAACTCGCATGGAGGATGGTCTTTCCTGAGGCCATGCCAGCGGGTCGCTGAAGTCCCAGTCGTCAATTGACAGGGACTTTCCGCAACTCGAGAAAAACTAGGAGGTTCTCCCCTGCAGGTGAGATGAGGCCCTCTTCTGCTGCGTCATCTTGAGGGAAATCACGCCTTCTCTCTTGAACCTCGCAAGGGTCCTTCCCACCCTTGCTGCAACTCAAGAAATTCCCTGACATACCCGTCCCCACATTGGTGGAACAACGAGGGTCCCAGCACAACTCAGGAGGAGCCCCGTTTCCCCACCGTGAGCTCAAGATGAGGGTTCCTTTCCCTACTTCGTCAGGAAAGAATTCCCACCATTCCTATCGCATCTCAAGAGGTGGCGCTCTCAACAGGAAAGCCCAGTTCTCCTGGGGTCGGGCCACCATACTAAAAGTCCCATAGATGTCTCAGTCCACTCCAGATGAATGTGATTTCCCTCCACTACCTCGAGTGTCACCCACGTATCGCCTCACACCACGGTGGCTCATTCCACAGCCCTGTGCCATCTCAAGGGAATGACAGAGATCCCTGGGTCAACTCGACGGGAACCCTGACCCTGCTGCTACGGCTCGGGAGGAAAGAGGACGTGCACGTAACCACAGGAGACCAGGTCTGACTCCCCTGGGGAGACTCCAGAGGAACCCCAAGATCCATGCCAGCACTGGAGAGGAAACATGAGGTTCCAGTTTCGGCTCCAAACGGGGACTTAGGACCCAGCACTTACGGGAGAGGAATCCCGAGGGGCTACTCTCAACTCGCACAGAGAATCACCTTTCCTGAGGCCACGTGAGTGGGTCCCTGAGGGCCCGGTCGTAACTCGAGAGGGACCTGCCGCAACTCGAGAAACCAGGAGGTTCTCCCCTCCAGGCGAGATAAGGCCGTTTTCTGAAGCGGCATCCTGAAAGAAATCGCGCCTTTCCTCCTGAACCACAAAGGGTCCTTCACACCCTTGCTGCAACTCTAGAAGTTCCCCAACATGCCCATCTCCATTCGAGAGGAATAGTGAGGGTCCCACCACAAATGAAGAGGGGCCCCCTTTCACCCTCCTCTGCTACAGATGAGGGTTCCCTTCCCTGCTTCATCGGGAAAGGATTCTTGCATTCCTGTCGCAAAGCAAGATGACGTGCTCTCAACAAGAATGTCATGAGGGACTCCAGATAATGTGCCACCATTCCAAAGGACCCCCAAATGTCACACTCCACTGCAGATGAACCTGATTTACCTACCCTGCCTCAAAGGTCACACCGAGCATCGAATCATACCATTGTGGCACGTGCGACAGCCCTGTGGCACCACGAGGAAAAGTCACAGATCCCTGTGTCAACTCGTAGGGAAGCCTCACATTGCTCCTACAGCTCGGGAGGAACACGGGCGTGTATGTCTCCACTCGAGAAGAGCCCTGACTCTCCTGTGGAGACTCCAGAGGAACCCCAACATCCATGTCAGCACTGAAGAGGAAACCTCAGGTTCTGGCCACAGTTCCAGCCAAGGACTCAGGAACCGAAATGACTGGAGAGGAATCCTGAGGGGCCCCTCGCAACTCACATGGAGGCTGGTCTTTCCTGAGGCCAAGCCAGTGGGTTCCTGAGGTCCCCATTGTCACTTGAGAGGGACTTTCTGCAACTCTAGGAAAACCAGGAGGTTCTCCCATGCAGGCGAGATGAGGCCCTTTTCTGCAGTGGCATCTCGAGGGAAATCACGCCTTCTCTCTTGAACCTCACAAGGGTCCTTCCCACCCTTGCTGCAACTCAAGAAATTCCCCGAAATACCCGTCCCCACATTGGTGGAACAACGAGGGTCCCAGCACAACTCAGGAGGAGCCCCGTTTCCACACCGTGAGCTTGAGATGAGGGTCCCTTTCCCTGCTTCGTCGGGAAAGAATTCCCGCCATTCCTGTTGCATCTCAAGAGGTGGCGCTCTCAACAGGAAAACGGAGTTCCCCTGGGGTCGGGCCACCGTAATGAAAGTCCCTTAGATGTCTCAGTCCACTCCAGATGAACGTGATTTCCCTGCACTACCTCGAGTTTCATCCGCGTATCGCCTCACACCATGGTGGCTAATTCCACAGACCTGTGGCATCTCGATGGAAAGACAGAGATCCCTGGGTCAACTCGACGGGAACCCTGACACTGCTGCTACAGCTCGGGAGGAAAGAGGACGTGCACGTAACCACAGGAGACCAGGCCTGACTCTCCTGGGGAGACTCCAGAGGAACCCCAAGATACATGCCAGCACTGGAGAGGAAACATGAGTGTGCGAGAGCCCTGTGGAATCTCGAGGGAAAGGCACAAATCCCTGTGTCCACTCGTCTGGAAGCCTGACACTGCTGCTACAGCTCGGGAGGAAAACGGACTTGCATGTAACCACAGGAGACGAGGCCTAACTCTCCTGTGGAGACTCCAGCGGAACCCCAAGATCCATGCCAGATGTGGAGAGGAAACCTCAGGTTCCAGCTTCGGCTCCAGATAGGGACTCAGGACCCGGCAGAGACAGGAGAGGAATCCCGAGGGGCTGCTCTCAACTAGCACGGAGACTGACATTTCCTGAGGCCATGCGCGTGGGTCCCTGAGGTCCCTATCGTAACTTGAGAAGGACCTGCCACTATTCGAGAAAAACCTTAAGGTTCTCCCCTCCAGGCGAGGTGAGGACGTTTTCTGCAGTGGCATCCCGTGAGAAATCATTCCTTCCCTCCTGAACCTCAAAGGATCCTTCACACCCTTGCTGCAACTCAAGAAGTTCCTGACATACCGGTCTCCACTCGAGAGGAACACTGATGTTCCCACCACAACTCAAGAGGGATTCCCTTTCCCCCTCATCCACTACAGATGAGAGTTCCCTTCCCTGCTTCATCGGGAAAGGATTCTGGCTTTCCCGTTGCACAGCAAGATGATGTGCTCTCAACAGGAATGTCGAGAGGGACTCCAGGGAATGTGCCACCATTCCAAAGGACCCCCAGATGCCCCAGTCCACTCCAGATGAACCTGATTTCCCTAACCTGCCTCGAAGATCACACCAAGCATCGAATCACACCACTGTGGCACGTGCGACAGCCCTGTGGCCCCGCGAGGAAAAGCCATAGATCCCTGTGTCAACTCTTAGGGAAGACTCACATTGCTCCTACAGCTTGGGAGGAAAACGGACGTGTATGTCTCCACTCGAGAAGAGTCCTGACTCTCCTGTGGAGACTCCAGAGGAACCCCAAGATCCATGTCAGCACTGGAGAGGAAACCTCAGGTCCTTGCCGCAGTTCCAGCCAAGGAAGTAGGAACCGACATGACCGGAGAGGAATCCCGAGGGGCCCCTCGCAACTCGCATGGAGGCTGGTCTTTCCTGAGGCCACGCCAGCGGGTCGCTGAGGTCCCCATCGTCAGCTACGTGGTGGGACCGTCCATGTTCCTCTTGAGTGGTGACAGGTTGGTCAGAGAACTTCTTGAAGTGCAACAAGGGTGTGAAGAAACCTTTTGAGGATCAAGAGGGAATGTTTGATTTCCCTCGAGATGCTGCAGTGGAAAAGGGCCTCATCTCTCCTGGAATGGAGAACGTCCTGGTTTTTCTCGAGTTGCGGCAGGTTCATCTCGAGTAACGACGGGGACCTCAGGGATCCGCTCATGTGGCCTCAAGTAAGGCCAGTCTCCATGCGAGTTGAGAGGAGCCTCTAGGGATTTTTCTCCAGTCGGTGCCAGGTCCTAAGACCTGGTCGGGAGCCGAGGCCAGAACCTGAGGTTTCCTCTCCAGTGCTGACATGGATCTTGGGGTTCCTCTGGAGTGTCCACAGGGGAATCAGGCCTTGTCTCGAGTGGAGACATGTACGTCTGTTTCCCTCCCGAGCTGTAGCAGCAGTGTCAGGCTTCCTGTCGAGTTGACACAGGGACCTGTGGCTTTCCCCTGAGACTTTCCCACAAGGCTGTCACACGTGCCATCGTTGCTTGAGTTGATACTCGGGGTGACAGTCGAGACAGTGCAGGGAAATCAGGTTCCTCTGGAGTTCACTGAGACATTTGGGGGTCTTTTGGAATGGTGGCACGATGCCTAGAGTTCCTCTCGACTTTCCTGTTGAGAGCGCCTCCACTTGAGATGTGACAGGAACGCCAGGAAAGCTTTCCCGAGGAAGCAGGGAAATGAAACCTCATCTCGAGCAGAGGAGAGGAAAACGGGGCTCCTCTTGAGTTGTGTCGGGACCCTCGTTGTTCCTCTCGAGTGGAGACGGGTATGTCAGGGAACTTCTTCAGTTTCAGCATGGCTGTGAAGGACCCTTTCTTTGTTCAAGAGGGAAGGTGTGATTTCCCTCAAGATTCCACAGCATAAAAAGGTTTCATCTCGCCTGGAGGGGAGAACCTCCTGGTTTTTCTCGCGTTGTGGCAGGTTCCTCTCAAGTTACAACGGGGACCTCAGGGATCCACTCATGTGGCCTCAGGAAAGGCCAGTCTCCGTGCAAGTTGTGAAGGACCTTTTGGGATTCTTCTCAAGTCCGAGCCGGGTTCTAAGTCCTTGTCTGGAGCCGAGGCCAGAACCTGAGGCTTCCTCTCCACTGCTGACATGGATCTTGGGGTTCCTCTGGAGTCTCCACAGGGTAGTCAGGCCTCGTCTCAAGTGGAGACATGCAAGTCCGCTTTCCTCCCGAGCTGTAGCAGCAGTGTCAGGCTTCCCGTCGAGTTGACAAAGGGATCTGTGGCTTTCCCTCGAGGCTTTCCCACAGGGCTGTCACACGTGCCACCGTGGTGTGAGTCGATCCTCGGTGTGACAGTCGAGGCAGTGCAGGGAAATTAGGTTCCACTGGAGTAGACTGAGACATTTTGGGATCTTTTGGAATGGTGGCACGACTCATAGAGTTCCTCCTGACTTTCCTGTTGGCAGTGCTTCCTCTTGAGATGCCACGGAAATGCTGGAAACCTTTCCCGACGAAGCAGGGAAAGGAACCCTGATCTGGAGTGGAGGAGGGGGAAACGGGGCTCCTCTTGAGTTGTTGCGGGACCCTCGTTGTTCCTCTCAAGTGGAGACGGGTATGTCGGGGAACTTCTTGAGTTGCTGTAAGGGTGTGAAGAACGTTTTTGAATTTAAATAGGGAAGTTGTGGTTTCCCTCGAGACGCCACAGCAGAAAAGGGCCTCATCTCGCCCGGAGGGCAGAACTCCTGGTTTTTCTTGAGTTGTGGCAGGTTCCTCTCGAGTTACGACGGGGTCCTCAAGGAACCGATCGAATGGCCTCAGGAAATGCCAGTCTTCATGCTAGTTGCTAGGGGCCTCTTGGGATTCCTTTCCAGTCGGTCCCGGGTCCTAAGTCCTCATCTGGAGCCGAGGCTGGAACCTCAGGTTTCCTCTCCAGTGCTAACATGGATCTTGGGGATCCTCTGGAGTCTCCACAGGAGAATCAGGCCTCACCTCGCCTCGAGGGGAGAACCACCTTGTTTTTCTCGAGTTGTGGCAGGTTCCTTTTGAGTTACGACAGGGACTTCAGGGACCTGCTCGTGTGTCCTCAGGAAATGCCAGTCTCCTTGCGAGTTGTGAGGGGCCTCTCGGGATTCCTCTCCAGTTGGTGCCATGTCCTAAGCCCTCATTTCTAGCCGAGGCCGTAACCTGACGTTTCTTCTCCAGTTCTGACATGGATTTTGGGGAACCTCTGGAGTCTCCACAGGGGAATCAGGCCTCGTCTCGAGTGTAGACATGCAAGTCCGTTTTCCTCCCAATCCGTAGCAGCAGTGTCAGCCTTCCTGTCGAGTTGACACAGGGATCTCTGGCTTTCCCTCGAGGCTTCCCCACAGGGCTATCACACATGCCACCGTGGTGTGAGTCGATACTCGGGGTGACAGTCGAGTCAGTGCAGGGAAGTGGACTGAGATATTTGGGAGTCATTTGGAATGCTGGCATGGCCCCTGGTGTTCCTCTCGACTTTAATTTTGAGAGTGCCTCCTCTGAGATGCGACTGGAATGCCAGGAAAGCTTTCCTGACGAAACAGGGAAAGGAAACCTCATCTAGAGTGGAGGAGGAGGAAACAGGGCTACTCATGAGTTGTGGCGGGAACCTCGGTGTTCCTCTTGAGTGGAGACGTGAATGTAGGGGAACTTCTTGAGTTGATGCAAGGGTCTGAAGGACCCTTTCAAAGTTCAAGAGGGAAGGTGTGATTTCCCTCAAGACGCTGCAGCGGAAAAGGGCCTCATCTCACCTGGAGGGGAGATCCTCCTGGTTTTTCTTGAGTTGCGGTAGGTTCCTCTTGAGTTACGATGGGGACCTCAGGGACCCACTCATGTGGCCACAGAAAAGGCCAGTCTCCATGTGAGTTCTGAGGAGCCTCTCGGGATTCCTCTCTAATCGGTGCCACGTCCCAAGTCCACATCTGGAGCCGATCCCGGGACCTGAGCTTTCCTCTCCAGTGCTGACATGCATCTTAGGGTTGCTCTGGAGTCTCCACAGAGGAGTCAGCCCTTGTCTTGGGTGGTGATATGCACGTCTGCTTTCCTCCTGAGCTGTAGCAGCAGTGTCAGGGTTCCCGTTGAGTTGACACAGGGATCTGTGGCTTTCCCTCGAGGCTTTTCCACAGGGCTGTCACACCCGCCACCATGGTTTGAGTCAATACTTGGGGTGACATTCGAGGCAGTGCAGGAAAACCAGGTTCTTCTGGAGTGGACTGAGACATTTAGGGGTCTTTGGGAATGATGGCACGTCCCCTTGATTTCCTTTTGACTTTCCTTTTGAGAGCGCCTCCTCTTGAGATGTGACGGGATCACCGGGAATCCTTTCCCAACGAAACAGGGAAAGGAACCGTCATCTCGAGCGGAGGAGGGGCAAAGAGGGCTCCTCTTGATTTTGGTGGGACCCTCAGTGTTTCTCTCGAGTGGAGACAGGTATTTTGGGAGACTTCTTGAGTTGCAGCAAGGGTGTGAAGGACCCTTTCTAGGTTCAAGAGGGAATTTGTGATTTACCTTGAGATGCCACAGCGGAAAATGGCCTCATTTCGCCTGGAGGTAAGAACCTGCTGGTCTCCAATTGCAGCAGGTTCCTCATGAGTTACGACAGGGATCTCAGGGTCCCGCTCATTTGGCCTCAGGAAATGCCAGTCTCCATGTGAGTTGCGAGGGGCCTGTCAGGATACGTCTCCAGTCAATGCCAGAACCTAAGACCGCGTCTGGAGCTGAGGCCAGAACCTGAGGTTTCCTCTCCAGTGCTGACATGGATTTGGGGTTCCTCTGGAGTCTCCACAGGGGAGTCAGGCCTCATTTCGAGTGGAGACATGCACGTCCGCTTTCCTCCCGAGCTGTAGCAGCAGTGTCAGTCTTCCCATCGAGTTGACACAGGGATCTGTGGCTTTCCCTCGAGGGGCCACAGGGCTGTCACACGTGCCACCGTGGTGTGAGTCGAAACTCAAGGTGACAGTCGAGGCACTCCAGGGAAATCAGGTTCTTCTGGAGTGGACTGAGACATTTGTTGTATTTTGTAATGCTGGCACCACCCTTGGTGTTCCTCTTGACATTCCTGTTGAGAGCCCCTCCTCCTGAGTTGTAACTGGAATGCCGGGAATCCTTTCCTGACAAAGCAGGGAAAGCAGCCCTCATCTTGAGCTGAGTATGGGACAATGGGGCTCCTCTTGAGTTGTGGCGGGACCTTCGGTGTTCCTCTCGAGTGGAGACAGGTATGTCAGGGAACTTCTTGACTTGCAGCAAGGGTGGGAAAGGACTTTTCGAGGTCCAAGAGGGAAAGTGTGATTTCCCTCGAGACGCTGCATCAGCTAATGGCCTCATCTAGCCTGGAGGGGAGAATCTCCTGTTTTTCTCGAGTTGTGGCAGGGCCCTCTCGAGTTATGATGGGGATCTCAGGGACCCACTTGAGAGGCCTCAGGAAAGATCAGTCTCCATGAGAGTTGTGAGGGGCCTCACAGGATTCCTCTCCAGTTGTTGCCAGGTTCTAAGTCCTCGTCTGGATCTGAGGCCGGAACCTGATGTTTCCTCTCCAGTGCTCACATGGATCTTGGGGTTCCTCTGGAGTCTCCGCAGGGGAGTCAGGTGTCATCTCGAGTGGAGACATGCACATCTGCTTTCCTCTGAACTGTAACAACAGTGTCAGTCTTCCCAAAGATTTGACACATTGATCTCTGGATCTCCCTCAATGTGCCACAGGGCTGACACACGTGCCACTGTGGTGTGAGTCGATACTCGGGGTCACAGTCGATGCAGTGCAGAGAAATCAGGGTTATCTGGGGTAGACTGAGACACTTGGGGATCTTTTGGAATGGTGGCACGACCCCTGGAGTTCCTCTCAACTTTCCTGTTGAGAGCGCCTCCTCTTGAAATGTGACGGGAACGCCAGGAATCCTTTCCTGACGAAACAGTGAAAGGAACCCTCATCGCGAGCTGATGAGGCGACAACAGAGCTCCTTTTGAACTGTGGCAGGCAATTTGATGTTCCTCTCAAGTGGTGACTGGTATGTTGGGGAACTTCTTGAGTTGCGGCAAGGGTGTGAAGGACCCCGTCAAGGTTCAAGAGGGAAGGTGTGATTTCCCTCTTGATGCCACAGTGGAAAAAGGCCTCATCTCGCCTAGATGGGAGAATCTCCTGGTTTTTCTCGAGTTGCGGCAGGTCCCTCTCGAGGAAAGATGGGGACCTCAGGGACCAGCTTGTTTGACCTCAGGAAACGCCAGTGTCCATGCGAGTTGCGAGGGGCCTCTCGGGATTCCTCTCCAGCCTGTGTCTGGTCCTAAGTCCTCGTCTTGAGCTGAGGCCGGAACCTGAGGTTTCCTCTCCAGTGCTGACACGGATCTTGGGGTTCATCTGGAGTCTCCACAGGGTAGTAAGGCCTCGTCTTGAGTGGACACTTGTACGTCCGCTTTCCTCCCGAGCTGTAGGAGCAGTGTCAGTCTTCCCGTCAAGTTGACACAGGGATCTGTGGCTTTCCCTCGATGTGCCACATGGCTGAAAACGTGCCAACGTTGTGTGAGTAGATACTCGGCATCGCAGTCGAGGCAGTGCAAGGAAATCAGGTTCATCTGGAATGGACTGAGACATCTGGGCCTCTTTTGGAATGGTGGCACTGCCCCTGGTCTTCCTCTCGACTTTCCTATTAAGAGCGCCATCTCCTGAGATCCGACAGGAATGTCAGGAATCATTTCCCAACGAAGGAGTGAAAGACACCTTCATCTTGAGCTGAGAAGGAGACAACGGGACTCCTCTTGAGTTGTGGCAGGACCCTCGGTGCTCCTCTTGGGTGGAGACGAGTATGTCAGGGAACTTCTTGAGTTGCATCAAGGGTGTGAAGGACCCATTCTAGGTCCAAGAGGGAAGGTGTGATTTCCCTCGAGATGCCACAGTGGAAAAGGGCCTCATCTCTCCTGGAGGGGAGAATCTCCTGGTTTTCCTCAAGTTGTGGCAGGTCTCTCTCAAGTTATGATGGGGATGTCAGGGATCCACTCGTGTGGCCTCCAGAAATGCCAGTCTCCATGCGAGTGGCGAGGGGCCTCTCAGGATTCCTCTTCAGTCGGTGCCGGTTCTTAAGTAATCATCTGGAGGTGAGTCCAGAACCTGAGGTTTCCTCTCCAGTGCTGACATGGAACTTGGGGTTCCTCTGGAGTCTCCACAGGGGAGTCAGACCTCGTCTTGACTGGAGACATGCACGTCTGCTTTCCTCCCTAGCTGTAGCAGCAGGTTCAGGCTTCCATTCGAGTTGAAACAGGAATCTTTGGCCTTTACGTGAGGTGCCACAGGACTGTCACATGTGCCATCATTTTGTGAGTCGATACTCGGAGAGACAGTCAAGGTAGTGCAGGGACATCAGGTTCATCTAGAGTGGAATGAGACATTTGCGGGTCTTTTGGAAAGGTGGCATGACCCCTGGAGTTCCTCTCGACTTTCTTGTTGAGAGCACCTCCTCCTCAGATGCGACGGGAATGCCAGGAAACCTTTCCTGACGATGCAGGGAAAGGAACCCTCATATCGAGCTGAGGTTGGGTCAATGGGGCTCCTCTTGAGTTGTGGCGGGACCGTTGGTGTTCCTCTCGATTGGAGATGGGTATGTCAGGGAATTTCTTGAGTTGCAGCAAGAGTGTGAAGGACCCTTTTGAGGTCCAACAGGGATGGTGTGAATTCCCTCGAGAGCCCACAGTGGAAAAGGGCTTCATCTAGCCTGTTGGGGAGAATCTCATGGTTTTCCTCGAGTTGCAGCATGTCCCTCTCGAGTTACGATGGGGACCTCAGTGAGCCACTCGTGTGGCTTCAGGAAATGCCAGTCTCCATGTGAGTTGCGAGTGGCCTGTCAGGATTCCTCTCCAGTCACTGCCCGGTCCTAAGTCCTCGTTTGGAGCCGAGGGTGGAACCTGAGGTTTCCTCTCCAATTCTGACATAAATCGTGGGGTTCCTCTGGAGTCTCCACAGGAGAGTCAGGCCTCGTCTCGAGTGGAGACAAGCACGTCCACTTTCCTCTCAAGCTTGAGCAGCAGTGTCAGGATTCCCGTCGAGTTGACACAGGGATCTGGGGCTTTCCCTCAAGGCTTTCCCACAGGGCTATCACAAGTGCCACCGTGGTGTAAGTCGATACTAGGGGTGACAGTTGAGGCAGTGCAGGGAAATCAGGTTCCTCTTGAGTGGACTGAGAGTTTTGGGGGTCTTTTGGAATGGTGGAATGACCCCTGGAATTGTTCTCCACTTTTCTGTTATGAGCGCCTCCTCTTGACATGCGACGGGAACGCCGGGAATCCTTTCTCGATGAAGCAGCGAAAGGACCCCTTATCTCGAGCGGAGGAGCAGGAAACGGGGCTCCTCTTGAGTTGGCGGGACCCTCGGTGTTCCTCTCGGGTGGAGACGGGTATGTCGTGGAACTTCTTGAGTTGCAGCAAGAGTGTGAAGGACCCTTTCAAGGTTCAAGAGGGAAGACGCCGCAGTAGAAAAGGGCCTCATCTTGCCTGTAGGGGAGAACCTCCTGGTTTTCCTCGAGTTGCGGCAGGTTCTTCTCGAGTTATGATAGGGATCTTACAACCCACTCGTGTGGCCTCAGGAAGGGCCAGTCTACACGCGAGTTGCCATGGGCCTCTCAGGATTCCTTTCCAGTCGGTGCCGGGTCCTAAGTCGTCGTCTGGAGCTGAGGCTGCAACCTGAGGATTCCTCTCCATTGCTGACATGGATCTTAGGGGTCTTCTGGAGTCTCCACAGTGGAGTCAGGCCTCATCTCGAGTGTAGACATGCACGGTCGCTTTTCTCCTGAGCTGTAGCAGCATTGTCAGGCTTTCTGTAGAGTTGACACAGGGATCTGTGGCTTTCCCTCGAGGCTTTTCCACAGGGCTCACACGTCCCACCGTGGTGTGAGTCAATACTCGGGGTGACAGTCAAGAAATTGCAGCGAAATCAGGTTCCTTTGGTGTGGACTGAGATATTTTGGCGTCTTTTGAATGGTGCCACAATCCCTGAAGTTCCTCTCGACTTTCCTGTAGAGAGCACCTCCTCTTGAGATGAGACAGAATGCTGGTATCCTTTCCCGACGAAGCAGGGAAAGGAACCCTCATCTCGAGCAGAGGAGGGTGAAACGGGGCTCCTCTTGAGTTGTGGCGGGATCCTCGGTGTTCCTCTCAAGTGGAGACAGGTATGTTGGGGAACTTCTTGAGTTGCAGCCTGGGTGTGAAGGAACATTTTGAGGTTCAAGAGGGAAGGTGTGATTTCCCTCGAGATGCTGCAGCAGAAAAGGGCCTCATCTTGCCTGGAGGGGAGTACATCCTGCTTTTTCTCGAGTTGCAGAAGATTTCTCTTGAGTTATGACTGATACCTCAGGTACCAGCTTGTGTATCCTCAGAAAAGGCCAGTCTCCATGCAAGTTGCGAGGGGCACTTTGGGATTCCTCCTAAGTCGGTGCTGGGTCCAAAGTCCTTGTCTGGATCCGAGGCCAGAACCTTAGGATTTCTCTCCACTGCTGACATGAATCTTAGGGTTCCTCTGGATTCTCACATGGTAGTCAGGCCTCGTCTCGAGTGGAGACATGTACATCCGTTTTCCTACCAAGCTGTAGCAGCAGTGTCAGGCTTCTCATAGTGTTGACACAGGGATCTGTGGCTTTCCTTCGATGCTTTCCCACAGGGCTGTCACACGTGATATGGTTGTGTGAGTCCATACTCGGTGTGATAGTCAAGGCCGTGCAGGGAAATCAGTTTCCTCTGGGTGGGACTGAGACATTTGGGGGTCTTTTGGAAGTGTGGCACGACCCCTGGAGTTCCTCTCGACTTTCCTGTTGAGAGTGCCTCCTCTTGACATGCGATGGGAATGCCGGGAATCCTTTCCCGACGAAGCAGGAAAAGGATACCTCAACTCGAGAGGAGGAGGTGGAAACGGGGCTCCTCTTGAGTTGTGGTGGGACCCTCAGTGTTCCTCTCGAGTGGAGACGGGTATGTTGGGGAACTTCATGAGTTGCTGCAAGGGTATGACGGACCCTTTTCAGGTTCAATAGGGAAGGTGTGTTTTCCCTAGAGACACTGCAGTGGAAAAGGGCATCATCTCGCCTGGAAGGGAGAACCTCATGTTTTTTCTCGAGTTGCAGCAGGTTTCTATCAAGTTACTATGAGGACCTCAGGGACCCGTTCATGTGGCCTCAGGAAAGGACAGTCTTCATGCGAGTTGCGAGGGGCCTCTCGGGATTCCTCTCCAGTTGGTGCTGGGTCCTAAGTCCTCATCTGGTGCTGAGGCCAGAACCTGGGGTTTCCACTCCACTGCTGACATGGATCTTGGGGTTCCTTTGGAGTCTCCACAGGGGAGTCAGGCCTTGTCTCGAGTGGAGACATGCACGTCCACTTTCCTCCCGAGCTGTAGCAGCAGTGTTAGGCTTCCCGTTGAGTTGACACAGGGATGGGTGGCTGTCACTCGAGGCTTTCCCACAGGGCTGTCACACGTCCCACCGTGGTGTGAGTCGATACTCAGGATGACAGTCGAGGCAGTGCAGGGAAATCACGTTCCTCTGGAGTGGACTGAGACATTTGGGGATTCTTTGGAATGGAAGGACGACCACTGATTTTCGTCGCGACTCTCCTGCTGAGATCGCCTCCTCTTGAGATGCGACTGAAACTCTGGAAATCCTTTACCAAAGAATCAGGGAAAGGCACCCTCATCTCGAGCAGAGGAGAGTGAAATGGGGCTGCTCTTGAGTTTCGTGGGACCCTTAAAGTTCCTGTCGAGTGGAGACGGGTATTTCAGGGAACCTCTTGAGTTTCAGGAAGGACGTGAAAGACCCTTCCAGGTTCACATGGGAAAGTGTGATTTCCCTCGATACGACGCAGTGGAAAAAGGCCTCATCTCGCCTGGAGGGGAGAACCTCCTGGTTTTTCTCGAGTTGTGGCAGGTTCCTCTCGAGTTACTATGGGGACCTCAGGGACCCGCTGATGTGGCCTCAGGAAAGGCCAGGCTCAATGCAAAATGCGAGGGGCCTCTCGGGATTCTTCTCCAGTCAGTGCCGGGTCCCAAGTCCTTGTCTGGAGCTGAGGCCAGAACCTAAGGTTTCCTCTCAAGTGCTGACATGGATCTTGGGGTTCCTCTGGAGTCTCTGTAGGGGAGTCAGGCCACATCCCGAGTGGAGACATTTATGTCCACATTCCTCCTGAGCTGTAGCAGCAGTGTCAGGCTTCCCGTCGAGTTGACAAAGGGATCTGTGGCTTTCCCTCGAGGCTTTCCCACAGGGCTGTTACACGTGCCACCATGGTGTGAGTCGATACTTGGGGTGACAGTCGAGTCAGTGCAGGGAATCAGGTTCATCTGGAGTGGGATGAGACATTTGGGGGATTTTGGAATGGTGGCAATGCCCCTGGAGTTCCTCTCGACTTTCATGTAGAGAGCAAATCCTCTTGAGATGAGATGGGAGTGCCGGGAATCCTTTCCCAACGAAGCAGGGAAAGGAACCCTCATCTCGAGCAGAGGAGGGTGAAACGGGGCTCCTCTTGAGTTTGGCGGCACCCTCAGGTTTCCTCTCAAGTGGAGACGGGTATTTCGGGAAACCTCTTGAGTTGCTGCAAAAGTGTGACAGACCCTTTCGAGGTTCCCGAAGGAAGGTGTGATTTCCCTCGAAACGCCGCAGCAGAAAAGGGCCTCATCTCGCCTAGAGGGGATGACCTCCTGGTTTTTCTCGAGTTGCAATAGGTTCCTCTCGAGTTACATTGGGGACTTCAGGGACCCGCTCATGTGGCCTCAGGAAAGGCCAGTCTCCATGTGATTGTGAGGGGCCTCTCTGGATTCCTCTGGGGCTGGGTCCTAAGTCCTTGTCTGTAGCTGATGCCAGAACCTGATGTTTCCTCTACAGTGCTGACATGGATCTTGGGGTTCTTCTGGAATCTCCAAAGGGGAACCAGGCCCCGTCTCGAGTGGAGACCTGCACGTCCAGTTTCCTCCCAAGCAGTAGCAGCAGTGTCAGGCTTCCCATCGAGTTGACACAGGGATCTGCGGCTTTTGTTTGAAGTGCCACAGGGCTGTCACACGTGCCACCATGGTGTGAGTCGATACTCAGGGTGACAGTCGAGGCAGTGCAAGGAAATCAGTTTCATCTAAAGGGGACTGAGACATTTGGGGGTCTTTTGGAAAGGTGGCAGGACCCCTGGATTTCCTCTCTATTTTCATGTTGAGAGCACCTCCTCCTGAGATGCAACGGGAAGGCCGGGAATCCTTTCCCAACGAAGCAGGGAAAGGAACCCTCATCTCAAGCTGAGTATGGGACAGTGCGTCTCCTCTTGAGTTGTGGCAGAAGCCTTGGTGTCCCTCGCGAGTGGAGAGGGTATGTCGGGGAACTTCTTGTGTTGCAGCAAGGTTGTGAAGGAGACTTTCGAGGTCCAGGAGGGAAGGTGTGATTTCCCTCGAGATGACACAGCGGAAAAGGACCTCAACTCACATGGAGGGGAGAATCTCCTAGTGTTTCTCGAGTTGTGGCAGGTCCCTCTAGATTTATGATGGGGACCTCAGGGACCCGCTCTTGTGGCCTCAGGAAAGGCCAGTCTCCATGCGATTTGCTATGGGCCTCTCGGGATTCCTCTCCAGTCGGTGCCGGGTCCTAAGTCCGCGTCTGGAGCTGAGGCCGGAACCTGAGATTTCCTCTCGAGTGCTTACATGGTTCTTGGGGTTCCTCTGGAGTCTCCAGAGCAGAGTCAGGCCTCGTCTCAAGTGGAGACATGCACATCCGCTTTCCTCCCAATCTGTAGCAGTAGTGTCAGCCTGCCCATCAAGTTGACACAGGGATCTGTGGCTTTACACTGAGGAGCCACAGGGCTGTCACACGTGCCACTGTAGTGTTAGTTGATACTCGGGGTGGCATTCGAGGCAGCACAGGGAAATCAGGCTCATCTTGAGTGGCCTGAGACTCTTGGGGGTCTTTTGGAATGGTGCCACAACCCCTGGAGTTCCTCTCGACTTTCTTGTTGAGAGTGCCTCCTCTGAGATGTGACGGGAAAGCCGGCAATCCTTTCCAATGAAGCATGGAAAAGAATTCCCATCTCGAGATGAGGAGGGGACAACGGGGCTGCTCATGAGTTGTGGCAGGACCCTCAGTATTCCTCTCAAGTGGCGATGGGTATGTCGGGGAACTTCTTGAGTTGCAGCAAGGGTGTGAAGGACCTTTTCAAGGTCCAAGAGGAAAGGTGTGCTTTCCCTCGAGATGCCGCAGCGGAAAAGGTCCTCATCTCGCCTGGAGGGGAGAATCTCCTGGTTTTTCTCAAGTTGTGGCAGGTCCCTCTCGAGTTACGATGGGGACCTCAGGGAACCGCTCATGTGGCCACAGGAAAGGCCAGTCTCCATGCGAGTTGTAAGGGGCCCTTTCGATATTTGTCTCCAGTCAGTGCCGGGTCCTAAGTCCTCTTCTGGAGCTGAGGCTGGAACCTGAGGTTTCTTCTCCAGTGCTTACATGGATCTTGGGGTTCCTGTGCAGTCTCCACAGGGGAGTGAGGCTTCGTCTCGAGTGGAGACATGCACGTCTGGTTTCCTCCCGTGCTGTAGCAGCAGTATCAGGCTTCCTGTCGAGTTGACACAGGGATCTGTGGCTTTCCCTCGAGGTGCCACAGGGCTGTCACTGGGGCCATCGTGGTGTGAGTTGATATCCAGTTTGACAGTCGATGCAGTGCAGGGAAATCAGTTTCCTCTGGAGTGGATTTAGACTTTGGGGGTCTTTTGGAATGGTGGGCGGTCCCCTAGAGTTCCTCTCGACTTTCCTGTTGATTGCACCTCCTCTTGATATTTGACAGGAATTCTGGGAATCCTTTCCTGAGGAAGCAGGGAGAGGAACCCTTATATCGAGCAGAGAAAGGGACATTTGGGCTCGTCTTGACTTGTGGCGGGATGCTCGGTGTTCCTCTCAAGTGGAGACGGGTATGTCAGGGAACTTCTTGATTTGCAGCAAGGGTGTGAAGGACCCTTTCGAGGTTCAAGAGGGAAGATGTGATTTTTCTTGATACACTGCAGTGGAAAAGGGCCTTATCTCGCCTGGAGGGGAAAATCTGATTTTTCTCGAGTTACGGCGGGTCCCTCTCGAGTTACAAAAGGGACCTCAGGGACCCGCTCGTGTGGCCTCAGGAAAGGCCAGTCTCCAGGTGAGTGGCGAGGGGCCTCTCAGGATTCCTCTCCAGTCAGTGCTGGGTCCTAAGTCCTCGTCTGGAGCTGAGGCTGGAACCTGAGGTTTCCTCTCCAGTGCTTACATGGATCTTGGGGTTCCTCTGGAGTCTCGACAGGGGAGTCAGGCCTCATCTCGAGTTTAGACATGCACGTTCGCTTTCCTCTCAAGCTGTAGCAGCAGTGTCAGGCTTCCCGTCGTGTTGACATGGGAACTATGGCTTTCCCTCGAGGTGCCACAGGGCTCTCACACATGCCACCGTGGTGTGATTTGATACTCGGGGTGACAGATGAGGCATTGCAGGGAAATCAGGTTCATCTGGAGTGGACTGAGTCATTTGGGGGTCTTTTGGAAAGGTGGTACGACCCCTGGAGTTCCTCTCGACTTCCTGTTGAGAGCACTTCCTCTTGAGAAGCGATGAGAATGCCAGGAATCAATTCCTGAAGAAGCAGGGAAAGGAACCATCATCTTGAGCTGAGGAGAGGACAAAGGGGCTCCTCTTGACTAGTGGCAGGCCCCTGGTGTTCCTCTCAAGTGGTGATGGGTATGTCTGTGAACTACTTGAGTTGCAGCAAGGGTGTGAAGGACCCTTGCTTTCGAGGTTCAAATGGAAGGTGTGATTTCCCTCGAGAAGCCGCAGTGAAAAAGGGCCTCATCTCGTCTGGAGGGGAGAATCTCCTGGTGTTTCTCGAGTTGTGGCAGGTCCCTCTCGAGTTACGATGGGGACCTCAGGGACCCGCTCTTGTGGCCTCAGGAAAGGCCAGTCTCCATGCGATTTGCTATGGGCCTCTCAGGATTCCTCTCCAGTCGGTGCCGGGTCCTAAGTCTGTGTCTGGAGCTGAGGCCGGAACCTGAGATTTCCTCTCGAGTGCTTATATGGTTCTTGGGGTTCCTCTGGAGTCTCCAGAGCAGAGTCAGGCCTCGTCTCGATTGGAGACATGCACATCCGCTTTCCTCCTGAGCTGTAGGAGTGTGTGGCTTCCCGTCGTGTTGACATGGGATCTGTGGCTTTCCCTCGAGGTGCCACAGGGCTCTCACACATGCCACCGTGGTGTGATTTGATACTCGGGATGACAGATGAGACATTGCAGGGAAATCAGGTTCATCTGGAGTGGACTGAGTCATTTGGGGGTCTTTTGGAATGGTGGCACGACCCCTGAAGTTCCTCTCAACTTCCTGTTGAGAGCACTTCCTCTTGAGAAGCGATGAGAATGCCGGGAATCCTTTCTTGAAGAAGCAGGGAAAAGAACCTTCATCTTGAGCTGAGGAGGGGACAAAGGGGCTCCTCTTGACTTGTGGCAGGCCCCTGGTGTTCCTCTCAAGTGGAGACGGGTATGTCTGTGAATTTCTTGAGTTGCAGCAAGGGTGTGAAGGACCCTTGCTTTCGAGATTCAAATGGAAGGTGTGATTTCCCTCAAGACGCCGCAGTGAAAAAGGGCCTCATCTAGCCTGGAGGGGAGAATCTCCTGCTGTTTCTCGAGTTGTGGCAGGTCCCTCTCGAGTTACGATGGGGAGCTCAAGGACCCGCTTGTGTGGTCTTAGGAAAGGTCAGTCTCCATGTGAGTGGCGAGAGACCTCTCGGGATTCCTCTCCAGTCGGTGCCGAGTCCTAAGTCCTCGTCTAGTGCTGAGGCTGGAACTTGAGTTTTCCTCTCCAGTGCTGACATGGATCTTGGCGTTCCTTTGGAGTCTCCACAGGGGAATCAGGCCTTGTCTCGAGTAGAGAAATCCTCGTCTGCTTTCTTCCCATGCTGTAGCAGCAGTGTCAGTCTTCCCTTTGAGTTGACACAGGGATCTGTGGCTTTCCCTCGAGCTGCCACAGGGCTGTCACACATGCCACCGTGGTGAGAGTCAATATACGGGGTGAAAGTCGAGGCAGTGCAGGGAAATCAGGTTCATCTGGAGTGGACTGAGTCATTTGGGGGTCTTTTGGAATGGTGGCACGACCGCTGGAATTCCTCTCGTCTTTCCTGTTGAGAGAGCCTCCTCTTAAGATGCGACCCGAAAACAGGGAATCCTTTCCTGATGAAGCAGGGAAAGGAACCCTCATCTCGAGCAGAGGAAGGGCCAACGGGGCTCGTCTTGAGTTGTGGAGGGACTCTCGGTGTTCCTCTCGAGTGGAGATGGGTATGTTGGGGAACTTCTTGAGTTGCATCAAGGGTATGAAGGACCCTTTTGGGTTTTCCCTCAAGACGCCGCAGCAGAAAAGGGCCTCATCTTGCCTGGAGGGGAGAAGCTCCTGGCTTTTCTCGAGTTGAGGCAGGTCCCTCTCGAGTTATATCAGAGATGTCAGGGACCCGGTCATGTGGCCTCAAGAAAGGTCATTCTCCATGCAAGTTGCGAGGGGCCTCTCGGGATTCTTCTCCAGTCAGTGTCAGGTCATAGATACTCGTCTGGAGCTGAGGCCAGAACCTGAGGTTTCCTCTCCAGTGCTGACATGGATCTCGGCATAGCTTTGGAGTCTCCACAGGGGAGTCAGGCCTCGTCTCAAGTGGAGACATGCACGTCCGCTTTCCTCCTGAGATGTAGCAGCAGTGTCAGGCTTCCTGTCGAGTTGATACAGGAATATGTGGCTTTCCCTCTCGGTGCCACAGGGCTGTCACACGTGCCACCATGGTGTGAGTCGATATTCAGTGTGACAGTAGAAGAAGTGCAGGGAAATCAGTTTCATCTGAAGTGGACTGAGACATTTGGGGATCTTTTGGAATGTTGGCACGACCCCTGGAATTCCTCTCGACTTTCCTGTTGAGAAAGCCTCCTCTTAAGATGCGTCAGGAATGCCAGGAATCCTTTCCTGACGAAGCAAGGGAAGGAACCCTCATCTCGAGTTGAGGAGGGGACAACAGGTCTTCTCTTGTGTTGTGGTGGGACATTTGGTGTTCCTCTCGAGTGAAGACGGGTATGTTGGGGAACTTCTTGAGGTGCAGCAAGGGTGCAAAGAACCCTTTTGAGGTCCAAGAGTGAAGGTGTAATTTCCCTCGAGACACCACAGCAGAAAAAGACCTCATCTCGCCTGGATGAGAGAATCTCTTGGCTTTTCCCGAGTTGCTGCACGTCCATCTCGAGTTAAGACAAGGACTTCTGGGACCCGCTCATGTTTCCTCAGGAAAGGCCAGTCTCCATGCGAGTTGCAAGAGGCCTCTCGGGATTCCTCTCCAGTTGGTGCCAGGTCCAAAGTCCTTGTCTGGAGCTGAGGCCAGAACCTGAGGTTTCCTCTCCAGTGCTGACATTGGTCTAGGGGTTCCTCTGGATCGCCACAGGGGAGTCAGCCCTCGTCTTGAGTGGAGACATGCACGTCCACTTTCCTCCTGAGATGTAGTAACAGTGTCTAGCTTCTCGTTGAGTTGATACAGGGATCTGTGGCTTTCCCTCGAGGTGCCACAGGGCTGTTAAACAGGCCTACGTGGTGTGAGTCGATACTCAGGGTGAGAGTTGAGGCAGTGCATGGAAATCAGGTTCACCAGGAGTGGACTGAGACATTTGGGGGCCTTTTGGAATGGTGGCACGACCCCTGGAGTTCCTCTCGACTTTCCTGTTGAGAGTGCCTCCTCCTGAGATGCGACGGGAACGCCAGGAATCCTTTCCCAACAAAGCAGGGTAAGGAACCATCATGTCGAGCTGAGGAGGGGAAAATGGGGCTCATCTTGAGCTGTGGCAGGACCGTCGGTGTTCCTTTCGAGTGGAGACTGGTGTTTTGGAGAACTTCTTGATTTGCAGCAAGGGTGTGAAGAACACTTTCAAGGTTTGAGATGGAAGGTGTGATTTCCCTAGAGATGCTGCAGTGCAAAAGGGCCTCATCTCGCCTGGAGGGGGAATCTCCTGGCTTTTCTCGAGTTGCAGAAGGTCCCTCTCGAGTTACAGTGGGGACCTCAGGGACCCACTCGTGTGGCCTCAGGAAAGGCCAGTCTCCATGTGAGTTGCAAGGGGCCTCTCTGTATTCCTCTCCAGTCATTTATGGTTCCGAAGTCCTTGTCTGGAGCTGAGGCCGGAACCTGAGGTTTCCTCTCCATTGCTGAAATGGATCTTGGGGTTCCCCTGAAGTCTGCACAGGGGACTCAGACGCCGTCTTGAGTGGAGACATGCACATCAGCTTTACTCCCGAGCTTTAGCAGCAATGTCAGGGTTCCGGTCCAGTTGACACAGGGATCTGTGGCTTTTCCTCCAGGATCCAAACTTCTGTCACACGTGCCGCCATGGTGTGAGTCGATACTTGGGGTGACAGTCGAGGTACTACAGGGAAATCAGGTTCCCCTGGATTGGACTGAGATATTTGGGGGTCTTTTCAAATGGTGACATGACCCCTGGAGTTCCTCTCGACTTTCCTGTTGAAAGAGCCTCCCCTTGAGATGTGATGGGAACGCCGGTAATTCTTTCCTGATGAAACAGGAAAAGGAATCCTCATTTCGAGCTGAGGAGGGGGAAATGGGGCTCCTCTTGAGTTGTGGCCGGACCTTCGATGTTCCTCTCGTGTCGAAACTGGTATGTTGGAGAACTTGTTGAGTTGCAGCAAGGGTGTGAAGGAACCTTTAGAGGTTCAAGGGGGAAGGTGTGATTTTCCTCGAGACGCCAGAGTAGAAAATTTCCTCATCTCGCCTGGAGGGGAGAACCTCCTGGTTTTTCTCGAGTTGTGGCTCCTCTCGAGTTACACTGGGGACTTCATTGACCTCCTCGTGTGGCCTCAGGAAAGGCCAGACTCCATACGCGTTTCGAGGGGGTTCTCGGGATTCCTCTCCAATTGGTCCCACATCCTAAGTCCTCGTCTAGAGCCGAAGCCAGAACCTGAGGTTTCCTCTCCAGTGCTTACATGAATCTTGGGGTTCCTCTGGGGTCTCACCAGGAGAGTCCGGCCTCATATTGATTGGAGACCTGCACGTCTGCTTTTCTTCCGAGCTGTAGCAGCAGTGTCAGGCTTCCCGTCAAGTTGACACAGGTATCTGTGGCTTTACCTCGTGGTGCCACAGGGTTGTCAAATGTGCCACTGTGGTGTGAGTCAATATTCAGGGTGACAGTCGAGGCAGTGCAGGGAAATCAGGTTCATCTGGAATGGGCTGAGACATTTGGGGGTCTTTTGGAATGGTAGCACAACCGCTGGAGTTCCTCTCGTCTTTGCTGTTGACAGCGCCTCCACTCGAGATGCGACGGGAATGCCGGGAATACTTTCCCTGAACCCTCATCTTGAGCTGAAGAGGGGGAAACGGGGCTTCTCTTGAGTTGTTGCGGGACCCTCGGTGCTCCTCTCGATTGGAGATGGGGATGTCAGGATATTTCTTGAGTTTCGGCAGGGTGTGAAGGACTCTTTCGAGTTTCAGTTTGGAAGGTGTGACTTCCCTCGAGATGCCACAGCGGAAAAGGGCCTCATATAGCCTGGAGGGGAGAATGTCCTGGTTTTTCTCGAGTTACAGCAGGTCACTTTCGAGTTACGACGGGTACCTCTGGGACCGCTCGTGTGGCTGCAAGAAAGACCAGTCTCCATGAGAGTTGAGAGGGGCCTCTCCAGATTCCTCTCTAGTCTGTGCCAGGTCCTAAGTCCTCATCTGGAGCTGAGGCCAGAACCTGAGGTTTCCTCTCAATTGCAGACATGGATCTTGTGGTCCTCCTGAAGTCTCCACAGGGGATTCAGACATTGTCTAGAGTGGAGATATGCACGTCCACTTTCGTCCCATGCAATAGCAGAAGTGTCAGTCTTCCCGTCCAGTTAACACAGGAATCTGTGGCTTTCCCTCGAGGCTTTCCCACAGGGCTGTCACACGTGCCACCGTGGTGTGAGTCGATACTCGGGTGACAGTCGAGGCAGTGGAGGGTAATCTGGCTCCTCTGGAGTGGACTGAGGCATTTGGGGGACTTTTGGAATAGTGGCACGACCCCTGGAGTTCCTCTCAACTTTCCTGTTGAGATTGCCTCCTCTTGAGATGTGACGGGAATGCCGGGAATCCTTTCCCAATGAAACAGGGAAAGGAACCCTCATCTCGAGTGGAGGAGGCCGAAATGGGGCTCCTCTTGAGTTTGGTGAGACCCTCAGTGTTCCTCTCAAGTGGAGACGGGTATTTCAGGGAACTTCTTCAGTTGCAGTAAGGGTGTGAAGGATCTTTTCGAGGTTCAAGAGGGAAGGTGTGATTTCCCTTGAGATGGCGCAGCAGAAAATGGCCTCATGTCGCCTGGAGGGGAGGATCTCCTGGTTTTTCACGAGTTGCAGCAGGTTCCTCTTGAGTTATGATGGGGACATCAGGGACCCGCTCATGTGGCCTCAGGAAAGTCCAGTCTCCATGTGAGTTGCGAGGGACCTCTCAGGATTCCTCTCCAGTCAGTGGGTGTCCTAAGTCCTCGTCTGGAGCAGAGGCCAGAACCTGAGGTTTCCTTTCCAGAGCTGACATGGATTCTGGGGCTCCTATGGATTCTCCACAGAGGAGTCAATACTCGTGTCCAGTGGAGACATGCACGTCCGCTTTCCTCCCAGCTGTCACAGCACAGTCAGGCTTCCTGTCGAGTTGACACAGGGATCTGTGGCTTTCCCTTGAGGATTTCCCACAGGGCTGTCACAAGTGCCACCGTAGTATGAGTCGATACTCGGGGTGACAGTAGAGGCAGTGCAGGGAAATCAGGTTCCTCTGGAGTGGATTGAGACATTTGGAGGTCTTTTGGAATGGTGGCACGACTCCTGGCATTCCTCTCGACTTTCCTGTTGAGAGCGCCTCCTCTTGACATGCGACGGGAACACCAGAAACCTTTCACGACGAATCAGGGAAAGGAACCCTCATCTCAAGTGGAGGAGGGGGAAACGGGGCTCAGTTGGAGTTTGGCGGGACCCTCAGTGTTCCTCTCAAGTGCAAACGGGTATGTCGGGGAACTTCTTGAGGTGCTGCAAGGGAGTGAAGGGCCCTTTTGAGGTTCAAGAGGGAAGGTGTTTTTTCCCTCGAGACACCGCAGTGCAAAAGGGCCTAATTCGGCCTGGAGGGGAGAACCTCCTGGTTTTTCTCGAGTTGTTGCAGATTCCTCTCTAGTTACGACGGGTACCTCAGAGACCCGCCCGTGTGGCCTCAGGAAAGGCAAGTCTCCATGAGAGTTGCGAGGAGCCTCTCGTGATTCCTGTCCAGTCAGTGCCGGGTCCTGAGTCTTCGACTGAGGCCAAGGCCAGAAGCTCAGGTTTCCTCTCCAGTGCTGACATGGATCTTGGGGTTCCTCTGGAGTCTCCACAGTGGAGTCAGGCCTCGTCTCAAGTGGACACATGCACGTCCACTTTCTTCCCGAGCTGTAGCAGCAGTGTCAGGCTTACCATCAAGTTGACACAGGGATCTGTGGCTTTCCCTCGAGGCTTTCCCACTGGGCTGTCACACGTGCCACCGTGGTGTGAGTCGATACTCGGTGTGACAGTCAAGGAAGTGTAGGGAAATCAGGTTCCTCTGGAGTGGCCTGAGATATTTGAGGGTCTTTTGGAATGATGGCATGACCTCTGGAGTTTCTGTCGACATTACTTTGGAGAGCACCTCCTCTTGAGATGTGATGGAATGCTGGGAATCCTTTGCTGAAGATGCAGGGAAAGGAACTCTCACCTCAAATGGAGGCAGAGGAAACGGGGCCCCTCTTGAGTTGTAGCGGGACCATCGGTGTTCCTCTCTCATGGAGACAGGTATGTTGGGGAACTCTTGAATTGCTGCAAAGATGTGAAGGACCCTTTCGTGGTTCAAGAGGGAAGTTGTGATTTCCCTCAAGATGCCGCAGAGGAAAAGGGTCTCATCTCGCCTGGAGGGCAGAACTTCCTGGTTTTTCTCGAGTTGCAGCAGGTTCCTCTCGAGTTATGACGGGGACCTCAGGGAACCACTCATGTGGCCTCAGGAAAGGCCAGTCTCCATGCGAGTTGAGAGGGGCCTCTAGGGATTCCTCTCCAGTTGGTTCCAGGTACTAACTCCTTGTCTGGAGCCGAGGCCGGAACCTGAGGTTTCGTTTCCACTGTTTAAATGGAACTTGAGGTCTCTCTGGAGTCTCCATAGGGGAGTCAGGCCTCGTCTTGAGTGTAGACATGCACGTCTGCTATCCTCCTGAGCTGTAGCATCAGTGTCAGCCTTCCCGTCGAGTTGACACAGGGATCTGTGGCTTTCACTCGAGGCTTTCCCACAGGTCTGACACACGTGCCACTGTGGTGTGAGTTGATACACGGGGTGACATTCGAGGCAGTGCAGGGAAATCATGTTCCACTTGAGTGGACTGGGACAACTGGGGGTCTTTTGGAATGGTGGTACGACCCCTGTCATTCCTCTCGATATTCCTGTTGAGAGCGCCTCCTCTTGAGATGTGACAGGAACGCCGAGAATCCTTTCCCTTTGAAGCAGGGAAAGGAACCCTCATCTCGAGTGGAGGAGGGGGAAATGGGGCTCAGTTTGAGTTTGGTGCGACCCTTGGTTGTCCTCTCGAGTGGAGACTGGTATGTCAGGGAACTTCTTGAGTTGCAGCAACCGTGTGAAATACCCTTTTGAGTTTCAAGACAGAAGGTGTGATTTTCCTCAAGATACCGCACCAGAAAAGGGCCTCATCTCTGCTGGAGGGGAGAACCTCCTGGTTTATCTAGAATTGCGGCAAATTCCTCTCGCATTACATCGTTGACCTTAGGGACCCTCTCATGTGGCCTCAGGAAAGGCTAGTCTCCATATGAGTTGCGTGGGGCCACTTGCGTTTCCTCTCCAGTAGGTGCTGGGCCCTAAACCTCATCTGGAGCTGAGGTCGGAACCTGAGGTTTCCTCTCCAGTGCTGTCATGGATCTTGGGGTTCCTCTGGAGACTTCATAGGGGAATCATGTCTCATCTCGAGTGGAGACATGCACGTCTGCTTTCCTCCCGAGCTCTAGCAGCAGTGTCAGGCTTCCAGTCGAGTTGAAACAGGAATCTGTGGCTTTCATTTGAGGCTTTCCCACAGGGCTGTCACACGTGCAACCATGGTGTGAGTCGATACTCGGGGTGACATTCGAGGCGGTGCAGGGAAATCAGGTTCATCTGGAGTGGACTGGGATATTTGGGGGTCTTTTGGAATGGTGGCTAAACTCCGGGAGTTCCTCTCAACTTTCCTCTTGAGAGCGCCTCCTCTTGAGATGCGACGGGAATGCTGGGAATCCTTTCCTGACGAAGCAGGGGAAAGACCACTCATCTCGAGTGGAGGAGGGAGAAACAGGGCTCCTCTTGAATTTGGCGGTACACTCGGTATTCCTCTCAGGTGGAGACGGGTATGTTGGGGAACTTCTTGAGTTGCAGAAAGGGTGTGAATGACACTTTTGTGGTTCAAGAGGGAAGGTGTGATATCCCTCAAGACACCACATTGGAAAAGAGCCTCATCTCGCCAAGAGGCGAAAACTTCCTGGTTTTTCTCGAGTTGCTGCAGGATCCTCTCGAGTTAGGATGGGGACCTCAGGGACCCGCTCATGTGGCCTCAGGAAAGGCCAGTCTCCATGCGAGTTGGGAGGGGCCTCTCAGGATTCCTCTCCAGTTGGTGCCGGATCCTAATTCCTCATCTGGAACCAAGGCCGGAAACTGAGGTTTCCTCTCCAGTGCTGATATGGATCTTGGGGTTCCTCTGGAGTCACCACAGGGGAGTCAGTCCTCGTCTGGAGTGGAGACATGCACTTCCACTTTCCTCTGGAGCTGTAGCAGCAGTGTCAGGCTTCCCTTCGAATTGACACACGGATCTGTGGCTTTCCCTCGAGGCTTCCCCCCAGGACTGTCACAAGTGCCACCTTGGTGTGAGTTGATACTCGGGGTGACATTCGAGGCAGTGCTGGGAAATCAGGTTCCTCTGGAGTGGACTGAGACATTTGGGGGTCTTTTGGAATGGTGGCATGAACTCTAGAGTTCCTCTCGACTTTCCTGTTGAGAGCACTTCCTTTTGAGATGCGACAGAAATCCGGGAATACTTTCCCGACGAAGCAGGGAAAGGACCCCTCATCTTGAGCAGAGCAGGGGGAAACGGGGCTCCTCTTGAGTTGTGGCGGGACCCTCGGTGTTTCTGTAGAGCGGAGACGGGTATGTTGGGGAACTTCTTGAGTTGCAGCAAGGTGTGAAGGACCCTTTCAAGTTTCAAGAGGGAAGGTATGATTTTCCTCGAGATGCCACACTGGAAATGGGCCTCATCTAGGCTGGAGGGGAGAACCTTCTGGTTTTTCTAGAATTACAGCATGTTCCTCTTGCGTTATGACGAGGAATTCAGGGATCCACTCATGTAGCCTCAGGAAAGGCCAGTCTCCATGCGAGTTGCGTGGGGCCATTGCATTTCCTCTCCAGTAGGTGCTGGGCCCAAAACCTCATCTGGAGCCGAGGTCAGAGCCTGAGGTTTCCTCTCCAGTGCTGTCATGGATCTTGGGGTTCCTCTGGAGACTTCATAAGGGAGTCATGTCTTGTCTCGAGTGGAGACATGCACGTCCACTTTCCTCCTGAGCTCTAGCAGCAGTGTCAGGCTTCCAGTCGAGTTGAAACAGGAATCTGTGGCTTTCATTTGAGGCTTTCCCACAGGGCTGTCACACGTGCAACCATGGTGTGAGTCGATACTCGGGGTGACATTCAAGGCAGTGCAGGGAAATCAGGTTCATCTGGAGTGGACTGGGACATTTGGGGGTCTTTTGGAATGGTGGCTAAACTCCAGGAGTTCCTCTCGACTTTCCTCTTGAGAGCGCCTCCTCTTGAGTTGTGACAGGTACACCGGGAATCCTTTCCCGATGAAGCAGAGGAAAGACCCCTCATCTCAAGTGAAGGAG
Organism: Cephalophus harveyi; assembly: GCA_006410635.1. Classification (NCBI taxonomy): domain Eukaryota; kingdom Metazoa; phylum Chordata; class Mammalia; order Artiodactyla; family Bovidae; genus Cephalophus; species Cephalophus harveyi. The sequence goes on along the minus strand of SJYT01050086.1, from coordinate 28,160 downwards.
GGAGAAACGGGGCTCCTCTTGAGTTTGGCAGGACCCTCGGTGTTCCTCTCGAGTGGAGATGGGTATGTCGGGGAACTTCTTGAGTTGCAGTAAGGGTGTGAAGGACCCTTTCGAGGTTCAAGATGGAAGGTGTGATTTCCCTCAAGACACCACAGTGGAAAAGAGCCTCATCTCGCCTGGAGGTGAGAGCTTCCTGGTTTTTCTCATGTTGCGCCATGTTCCTCTCGAGTTATGATGAGGACCTCAGGAACCTGCTCATATGGCCTCAGGAAAGGCCAGTCTCCATGCGAGTTGTGAGGGGCCTCTTGGAATTCCTCTCCAGTCGGTGCTGTGTCCTAAGTCCTCGTCTGGAGCCGAGGCTGAAACCTGAAGGTTTCCTCTCCAGTGCTGACAGGGATCTTGGGCTTCCACTGGAGCCTCCACAGAGGAGTCAGGCCTCGTCTCGAGTAGAGACATGCACTTCCTCTTCAGATGCGATGGGAATGCTGGGAATCCTTTCCCAAAGAAGCAGGGAAAGGAACCCTCATTTAGAGCAGAGGAGGAGGAACTGGGGTTCCTCTCGATTTGGGCGGTATGCTCGGTATTCTTCTCGAGTGGAGACGGGTATGTCGGGGAACTTCTTGAGTTGCAGAAAGGGTGTGAATGACACTTTTGCGGTTCAAGAGGGAAGATGTGATATCCCTCGAGATGCTGCATTGGAAAAGGGCCTCATCTCGCCAAGAGGGGAAAACTTCCTGGTTTTTCTCGAGTTGCTGCAGGATCCTCTCGAGTCAGGATGGAGACCTCACGGACCCGCTCGTGTGGCCTTAGGAAAGGCCAGTCTCCATGCGAGTTGGGAGGGGCCTCTCACGTTTCCTCTCTAGTTGGTGCCGGATCCTAAGTCCTCGTCTGGAGCCGAGGACGGAAACTGAGGTTTCCACTCCAGTGCTGACATGGATGTTGTGTTTCCTCTAGAGTCCCCACACAGGAGTCAGGCCTCGTCTCCAGTGGAGACATGCATGTCTGATTTCCTCATGAGATGTAGCAGCAGTGTCAGGCTTCCCCTGGAGTTGACAAAGGGATCTGTGGCTTTCCCTCGAGGCTTTCACTCAGGGCTGTCACACGTGCCACCATGGTGTGAGTCGATACTCGGGGTGACAGTCGAGGCAGAGCAGGGAAATCAGTTTCCTCTGGAGTGGACTGAGACATTTGGGCGTCCTTTGGAATGGTGGCATGACACCTGGAGTTCCTCTCCACTTTCCCATTGAGAGCGCCTCCCCTTGAGATGTGACGGGAATGCCTGGAATCCTTTCCCTATGAAGCAGGGAAAGGAAACCTCATTTCGAGTTGAGGAGTGGGAAACGGGGCTCCTCTTGAGGTGGGGGGACCTTGGTGTTCCTCTCTAGTAGACAGGTATTTTGGGGAACTTCTGGAGTTGCAACAAGGGTGTGAAGGACCCTTTCGAGTTTCAAGATGGAAGGTGTGATTTCTCTTGATACGTCACAGCAGAAGAGAGTCTCATCTCACCTGGAGGGGAGAACTTCCTGGTTTTTCTCGTGTTGCAGCAGGTTCCTCTCGAGTTACGATGAGGAACTCAGGGAACCGCTCACGTGGACTCAGGAAAGGCTAGTCTCCATGCGAGTTGCAAGGGGCCTCTCGGGATTCCTCTCCAGTCCATGGCGGGTCCTCAGTTCTCTACTGGAGCAGAGGCCGGAAACTGAGGTTTCCTCTCCAGTGCTGACATGGATCTTGGGATTCTTCTGAAGTCTCCACAGGTGAGTCAGGCCTCGTCTTGAGCGAGACATGCACGTCTGCTTTCTTCCCGAGCTTTAGCAGCAGTGTCAGGCTTCCCGTCGAGTTGACATGGTGATCTATGGCTTTCCCTCGATGCTTTCCCTCAGGGCTGTCACACGTGCCACTGTGGTGTGAGTCGATACTTGGGGTGACATTCGAGGCAGTGCAGGGAAATCAGGTTCCTCTGGATAGGACTGAGATATTTGGGCGTCTTCTGGAATAGTGGCATGACACCTGGAGTTCCTCTCAACCTTCCTGTTGAGAGCGCTTCCACTTCATATGCGACGGGTACTTCAGGAATCCTTTCCCAATGAAGCAGGGAAAGGAACCCTCATCTCGAGTGGAGGAGTGGGAAACGTTGCTCCTCTTGAGTTGTGGCAGCACCCTTGAAGTTCCTTTCGAGTGGAGATGGGTATGTCGTGGAATTTCTTGAGTTGCTGCACGTGTGTGAAGGACCCTTTCGAGGTTCAATAGGGAGGGTGTGATTTCCCCATAGAGGCCCCAGCCAAAAAGGGCGTCATTTCGACTGGAGGGGAGAACTTCCTGGTTTTTCTCGAGTTGCAGCATGTTCCTCTGGAGTTACAACGGGGACCTCAGGGAAGTTCTCGTGTGGCCTCAGGAAAGGCCAGTCTCCATGCGAGTTGCGAGGGGCCTCTCAGCATTCCTCTCCAGTTGGTGCCGGGTCCTAAGTCCTCATCTGGAGCCGAGGCTGGAACCTGAGGTTTCCTGTCCAGTGCTGACATGGACCTTGGGTTTCCTCTATAGTCTCCACAGGGGGGTCAGGCCTCATCTCAAGTGGAGACATGCAGGTCCTCTTTCCCCCCAAACTGTAACAGCAGTGTCAGGCTTCCCATCGAATTGACACAGCGATCTGTCGCTTTCCCTCAAAGCTTTTCCACAGGGATGTCAAACGTGCCACCATGCTGTGAGTTGATACTCGGGGTGACAGTCGAGGCAGTGCAGAGAAATCAGGTTCCTCTGGAGTGGCCTGAGACTTTTGAGGGTCTTTGGAATGGTGGCACGACCCCTGGAGTTCCTCTTGACTTTCTTGTTGAAAGCGCCTCCCCTTGAGATGCGATGGGAATGCCAGGAAACCTTTCCTGACGAAGCAGGGAAAGGAACCCTGATCTTGAGCGGAGGAGGGGCAAACGGGTCTCCTCCTGTGTTGGGCGGGACCCTCGGTGTTCCTCTCGAGTTGAGACGGGTATGTCGTGGAACTTCTTGAGTTGCAGGAAGGGTGTGAAGTACCCTTTTGAGGTTCAAGAGTGACGGTGTGATTTCCCTCGAGATGCCACAGCAGAAAAGAGCCTCATCTCGCCTGAAGGGAGAACCTCCTGGCTTTTCTCGAGTTGTGGCAGGTTCCTCTTGAGTTACGACGGGGACTTCAGGGATCTGATCTTCTGGCCTCAGGAAAGGCCAGTCTCCATGTGAGTTGCGAGGGGCCTCATGCGATTCCTCTCCAGTCGGTGCCAGGTCCTAAGTCCTCGTCTGGAGCTGAGGCCGGAAACTGAGCTTTCCTCTCCAGTGCTGACATGTTCCTTGGGGTTCCTCTGGAGTCTCCATTAGGGAGTCAGACCTCATCTCGAGTGGAGACATGCACGTCCACTTTCCTCCCAAGCTGTAGCATCAGTGTCAGGCTTCCTGTCGAATTGAAACAGGGATCTGTGTCTTTCCCTCATGGCTTTCCCACAGGGCTGTCACACATGCCACCGTGGTGTGAGTCGATACTCGGGGTGACAGTCGTGGCAGTGCAGGGAAACCAGGTTCCCCTGGAGTGGACTGAGACTTTTGGGGGTCTTTTGGATTGGTGGCACGACCCCTGGAGTTCCTCTCGACTTTCTTTTTGAGAGTGCCTCCTCTTGAAATGCGATGGAATGCTGGGAATCCTTTCCCGATGAAGCAGGGAAAGGAACCCTCATCTCGAGCAGAGGACGGAGGAACGGGGCTCCTCTTGAGTTTGGCGGAAACTTCTGGGTTCCTCTCGAGTGGAGACAGGTATGTCGGGGAACTTCTTGAGTTGCATCAAGGTTGTGAAGGGTCCTTTCGAGGTCCAAGAGGGAATTGTGATTTCCCTAGAGACACCACAGTGGAAAAGGGCCTCATCTCGACTGGAGGGGAGAACCTCCTGGTTTTCTCGAGTTGCAGCAGGTTCTTCTAGAGTTACGACGGGGATATCAGGTACCCGCTCATGTGGCCTCAGGAAAAGCCAGTCTCCCTGCGAGTTGCGAGGGCCTTCTCGGGATTCTTCTCCACTTGGTGCCGGGTCCTAAGTCTTCGTCTGGAGCCGGGTCCAGAATCTGAGATTTCTTCTCCAGTGCTGACATATAACTTGGGGTTCCTCTGGAGTCTCCACAGTGGAGTCAGGCCTCATCTTGAATGGAGATATTCACGTCCGCTTTCCGTCTGAGCTGTAGCAGCAGTGTTAGGCTTCCCGTCGAGTTGACACAGGGATCAACTCGGGATGAGTGTGAGTTGATACTCGGGATGACAGTCGAGGCAGTGCAGGGAAATCAGGTTCTTCAGGAGTGGGCTGAGACACGTGGGGGTGTTTTGGAATGGTGGCACGACCCCTGGAGTTCCTATCAATATTCCTGTTGAGAATGCCTCCTCTGAGACATGATGGGATCACCGGGAATCCTTTCCTGATGAAGCAGGTAAAGGAACCCTCATCTCGAGCGGAGGAGGGGGAAACAGGGATCCTCTTGAGTTGTTGCAGGACCCTTGGTGTTCCTCTCGAGTGGAGACGGGTATGGCGGGGAAGTTCTTGAATTGCTTCAAGGGTGTGAAGGACCCTTTCGAGGTTCAAGAGGGAAGGTGTGATTTCCCTCGAGATGCCACAGTGAAAAAGGGCCTCATCTCGCCTGAATGAGAGAACCTCCTGGTTTTACTCGAGTTGTGGCAGCTTCCTCTCGAGTTAAGATGGGGACCTCAGGGACCCGCTCGTGTGGCCTCATGAAAGGCCAGTCTCCATGAGAGTTGCAATGTGTCTCTTGGGATTCCTCTCCAGTCGGTGCCGGGACCTAAATCCTCATCTGGAGCCAAGGCTGTCCCCTGGAGTTCCTCTCGACTTTCCTGTTGAGAGCGCCTCCTCCTGAGTTGCGACTGGAATGCAGGGAATCCTTTCCCAACGAAGCAGGGAAAGGAACCCTCATCTCGAGCTGAGGAGGGGACAATGGGGCTCCTCTTCAGTTTTGCTGGGACTTTCAGAGTTCCTCTCACGTGGAGACAGTTGGAGACAGTTATGCCAGGGAACTTCTTGTGTTGCAGCAAGGGTGTGAAGGACCCTTTCGAGGTCCAAGAGGGAAGGTGTGATTTCCCTCGAGATGCCACAGTGGAAAAGGGCCTCATCTCGCCTGAATGAGAGAACCTCCTGGTTTTACTCGAGTTGTGGCAGCTTCCTCTCGAGTTAAGATGGGGACCTCAGGGACCCGCTCGTGTGGCCTCATGAAAGGCCAGTCTCCATGAGAGTTGCAATGTGTCTCTTGGGATTCCTCTCCAGTCGGTGCCGGGACCTAAATCCTCATCTGGAGCCAAGACTGGAACCTGTGGTTTCCTCTGCAATGCTGACATGGATCCTGGGGATCCTCTCGAGTCTTCACAAGGGAGTCAGTCCTCGTCTCTAGTGGAGACATGCACGTCCGCTTTCCTCTTGAGCTATAGCTGCAGTGTCAGGCTTCCCATCAAGTTGACACAGGGATCTGGGGCTTTCCCTTGAGGCTTTGCCACAAGGCTGTCACACGTGCCACCGTGATGTGAGTCGATACTTGGGGTGATAGACAAACCAGTGCAGGGAAATCAGGTTCCTTTGGAGTCGACTGCGACACTTGGGAGTCATTTTGATTGGTGGCATGACCCCTGGAGATCCTCTCGACTTTCATGTGGAGAGCACCTCCTCTTGAGAAGCGACGGGAATAGCAGGAATCCTTTCCTGACGAAACAGGGAAAGGAACCCTCATCTCAAGTGGAGGAGGGGGAAACGGGGCTCCTCTTGAGTTTGGCAGGACACTCGGTGTTCCTCTTGAATGGAGACGGATATGTTGGAGAACTTCTTGATTTGCATCAAGGGTGTGGAGGAGCCTTTCGAGGTTCAAGAGGGAAGGTGTGATTTCCCTTGAGATGCCACAGTGGAAAAGGGCCTCATCTCGCCTTAAGGGGAGAACCTCCTGGTTTTTCTCGAGTTGTGACAGGTTCCTTTCAAGTTATGATACGGACCTCAGTTACCCACTCATGTGGCTTCAGGAAAGGTCATTATCCATGCGAGTTGTGAGGGGCCTCTCAGGATTCCTCTCCAGTCAGTGTCAGTTCATAAGTAAGTCCCGTCTGGAGCCAAGGCCGGAACCTGAGGTTTCCTCTCCAGTTCTTACACGGATCTGGAGGTTCCTCTGGAGTCCACACAGGGGAATCAGTCCTCGTCTTGAGTGGAGACATGCACATCCTCTTTCCTCCCGAGCTGTAGCAGCAGTTTCAGGCTTCCTGTCGAGTTGACACAGGGATCTGTGGATTTCCCTCGAGGCTTTCCCACAGGGCTGTCACACGTGCCACTGTGTTGCGAGTCGATCCTCTGGGTGACAGTCGAGGCAGTGCAAGGAAATCTGGCTCATCTGGAGAGGACGGAGACATCTGGGGGTCTTTTGGAATGGTGACACGTCCCATGGAGTTCTTCTCGACTTTCCTGTGGAGAGCGCTTCCTCTTGAGATGCGACGGGAACACCGGCAATCCTTTACCGATGAAGCAGGAAAAGGAAGCCTCATCTCGAGCTGAGGAGGGGACCAGGGGGCTCTGCTTGATTTGTAGCAGGAGCCTCTGTATACCTCTCGAGTTGAGACAGGTATGCCGGGGAACTTCTTGAGTTGCAGCAAGGGTGTGAAGGACCCTTTCGTGGTTCAAGAGAGAAGGTGTGATTTTCCTCGAGACGCTGCAGTGGAAAAGGGACTCATCTCGCCTGGAGGGGACAACCTCCTGGTTGTTCCCAAGTTGCAGTAGGTTCCTCTCGAGTTACAACGGGGACATCAGGGACACGCTCGTGTGGCCTCAGGAAAGGCCAGTCTCCATGCGAGTTGCAAGTGGCCTATCGGGATTCCTCTCCTGTCGTTGCCAGGTCCTAAGTCCTCATCTGGATCCGAGGCCGGAACCTGAGGCTTCCTCTCCAGTGTTGAAATGGATCTTGGGGTTTCTCTGGAGTCTCCACAGGGGAGTCAGGCCTTGTCTTGAGTGGAGACATGCATGTCCGCTCTCCTCCCAAGCTGTAGCAGCAGTGTCAGGCTTTCCTTCAAGTTGACACAGGGATCTGTGGATTTCCCTCGAGGCTTTCCCACAGGGCTGTCACACGTGTCACCATGGTGTGAGTCGATACTCGCAGTGACAGTTGAGGCAGCGCAGGGAAATCAGGTTCCTCTGGAGTGGACTGAGACATTTGGGGGTATTTTGGAATGTTTGAACAAACCCTGGAGTTCCTCTCAACTTTCCTGTTGAGAGCACCTCCTCTTGAGATGCAATGGGAATGCCGGGAATCCTTTCCCAACGAAGCAGGGAAAGGAACCCTCATCTCAAGCAGAGGAGGGGGAAACAGGGCTCCTCTTGAGTTGTGGCAGGACCATCGGTGTTCCTTTGGAGTGGAGACAGGCTTGTCAGGGAACTCCTTGAGTTGCTGCAAGGGTGTGAAGGACACTTTTGAGATTCAAGAGGAAAGGTGTGATATCCATCGAGACGCTGCAGTGGAAAAGGGCCTCATCTAGGCTGGAGGGGAGAACCTCCTGGTTTTTCTCGAGTTGCGGCCATTTCCTCTCGCGTTACGATGGGGACCTCAGGGACCCGCTCATGTGGCCTCAGGAAAGGCCAATCTCCATGCGAGTTGCGAGGGGCCTTTCAGGATTCTTCTCCAGTCTGTGCCGGGTCCTAAGTCCTCACCTGGAGCCGAGGCCAGAACCTGAGATTTCCTCTCCAGCGCTGACATGGATCTTGAGGTTCCTCTGGAGTCTCCACAAGGGAGTCAGGCCTCGTCTGGAGTGGAGACTTGCACGTCTGCTTTCCGCCCGAACTGTAGGGGCAGGGGCAGGCTTCCCGTCGAGTTGACATAGGGATCTGTGGCTTTCCCTCGAGGCATTCCCACAGGGTTGCCACAGGTGCCACTGTGGTGTGAGTCGATACTCGGGGTAACAGTCGAGGCAGTGCAGGGTAATCAGGTACATCTGAAGTGGGCTGAGACATTTGGGGGTCTTTTGGAATGGTGGCAAAACCCCTGGAGTTCCTCTCGACATTCCTGTTGAGAGCGCCTCCTCTTGAGATGCGACAGGAACGCTGGGAATCCTTTCCCGACAAAGCAGGGAAAGGAAACTTCATCTCGAGCAGAAAAGGGGGAAACGGGGTTCCTCTTGAGTTGTTGTGGGAGGCTCGTTGTCCCTCTCAAGTGAAGACGTGTATGTCGGGGAACTTCTTGAGTTGCAGAAAGGGTGTGAAGGACCCATTCGAGATTCAAAAGGAAGGTGTGATTTCCATCCAGACGCCGAAGTGTAAAAGGGCCTCATCTCCCCTGCAGGCGAGAACCTCCTGGTTTTTCTCGAGTTGGGGCAGGTTCCTCTCGAATTACAACAGGGAACTCGGGGACCCGTTTGTGTGGCCTCTGGAAAGGCCAGTCTCCATGGGAGTTGCGAGGGGCCTCTCTGGATTCCCCTCCAGTTGGTGAGGGTTTTAAGTCCTCGTCTGGAGCCGAGGCCAGAACCTGAGGTTTCATCTCCAGTACTTACATGGATCTTGGGGAACCTCTGGAGACTACACAGGGTAGTCAGGCCCCGTCTCGAGTTGAAACATGCACGTCTGCTTTCCTCCCGAGTTGTATCAGCAGTGTCAGGCTTCCTGTCGAGTTGCCACAGGGATCTGTGGCTTTCCCTCGAGGCATTCCCACAGAGTTGAAACAAGTGCCACCGTGTAGTGAGTCGATAGTCGGGGTGACAGTCGAGGCAGTGCAGGGAAATCAGGTTCCTCTGGAATGAACTGAGAATTCTGGGGGTGTTTTGCAATGGTGGCATGACCCCTGGAGTTCCTCTCGACTTTCCTGTTGAGAGTGCCTCCTCATGAGATGCGACAGGATCGCCAGGAATCCTTTCCTGACGAATCAGGGAAAAGAACCCTCATCTCTAGCGGGTGAAGGGGAAATGGGACTCCTCTTGAGTTTGGCGGGACCCTCAGTATTCCTCTCAAGTGGAGACGGGTGTGTCAGGGAAATTCTTGAGTTGCTGCAACGGTGTGAAGGACCCATTCGAGGTTCAAGAGGAAAAGTATGATTTCCCTCGAGATGCAGCAGCGCAAAAGGGCCTCATTTCGTCTGGAAGGGAGAACCTCCTGGCTTTTCTCGAGTTGCAGCAGGTTCCTCTCTAGTTATGACCAGGACCTCAGGGGCCTGCTCATGTGGCCTCAGGAAAGGCCAGTCTCCATGCTGGTTGAGAGGGTTCTCTCGTGATTCCTTTCCAGACGGTGCCGGGTCCTAAGTCCTCGTCTGGAGCCGAGGCCGGAACCTGAGGTTTCCTCTCCAGTGCTGACATGGAACTTGGGGTTCCTCTGGAGTCTCCACAGGGGAGTCAGGCCTTGTCATGCATGGCGACATGCACGTCTGCTTTCCTACCGAGCTATAGCAGCAGTGTCAGGCTTCCCATCGAGATGACTGGGATCAGTGGCTTTCCCTCGAGGCTTTCCCACAGGGCTGTAACAAGTGCCACAGTGGTGTGAGCCGATACTCGGGGTAACAGTAGAGGAAGTGCAGGGAAATCAGGTTCCTCTGGAGTGGACTGAGACATTTGGGGTTCTTTGGGAATGATGGCACGATCCCTGGAGTTCCTCTCGACTTTCCTGTTGAGAGCATTTCCTCTTGAGATGCACCGGGAATACCGGGAATCCTTTCCTGATGAAGCAGGCAAAGGAAACCTCATCTCGAGCAAAGGAGGTGATAACGGGTCTCTTCTTGAGTTTTGCGGGACCCTCGGTATTCCTCTCGGGTGGAGACAGGTATGTCGGGGAACCTCTTGAGTTGCTGCAAGGGGATGAAGGACCCTTTCAAGGTTCAAGAGGGAAGGATTGATTTCCCTCAAGACCCTAAAGCGGAAAAGGGCCTCATTTCATCTGGATGGGATAAACTCCTGGTTATTCTCGAGTTGCTCCATGTTCCTCTCGAGTTACGATAGGGACCTCAGGGACCCACTTGTGTGGCCTCAGGAAAGGCCAGTCTGCCTGTGAGTTATGAGGGGCCTGTCGGGATTCCTCTCCAGTCGGTGCTGGGTCCTAAGTCCTCGTCTGGAGCCGAGGCCGGAACCGGATTTTCCTCTCCAGTGCTGACATGGATTTGGGGGTCACTCTAGAGTGTCCACAGGGGAGTCAGGCCTCGTCCCGAGTGGAGAAATGCACGTCCACTTTCCTCCTGAGCTGTAGCAGCAGTGTCATTCTTCCTACTGAGTTGACACAGGGATCTGTGGCTTTCCCTCGAGGTGCCACAGGGCTGTAACACGTGCCACCGTGGTGTGAGTCGATACTTGGGGTGACAGTTGAGGCAGTGCAGGGAAATCAGCTTCATCTGGAGTGGACTGAGATATTTGGGGGTCTTTTGGAATGGTGGCACGACCCTAGGAGTTCCTCCCTACTTTCTGTTGAGAGCGCCTCCTCTTGAGATGCGACAGGAACAGCGGGAATCCTTTCCCAACAATGGAGGGAAAGGAACCCTCATCTTGAGTGGAGGAGGGGGAAACAGGGCTCCTCTTGAGTTGTTGTGGGAAGCTCATTGTCCCTCTCGAGGGAAGACGGGAAAGTTGGGGAACTTCTTGAGTTGCAGAAAGGGTGTGAAGGACCCATTAGAGATTCAGGAGGGAAGGTGTGATTTCCCTCGAGACACTGCAATGGAAAATGGCCTCATCACGCCTGAGGGGAGAACCTTCTGGTTTTTCTCGAGTTTCAGCAGGTTCACTCAAGTTACGACAGGGACCTCAGAGACCCCCTCGTGTGGCCTCAGTAAAAGCCAGTCTCCATGTGTGTTGCGAGGGGCCTCTCGGGATTCCTCTCCAGTCAGTGGCGGGTCCTATGTCCTCTTCTGGAGCCGAGGCCAGAACCTGAGGTTTCCTTACCAGTGCTGACATGGACCTTGGGGTTCCTCTGGAGTCTCCACAGGGTAGTCAGGCCTCGTTTCGAGTGGAGACATGTACGTCTGCTTTCCTCCCGAGCTGTAGCAGCAGTGTCAGGCTTCCTGTCCATTTGACACAGGGATCAGTGGTTTTCCCTCGAGGCTTTCCCACTGGGCTGTGACATGTGCCACCGTGGTATGAGTGGATACTCGGGGTGACAGTCAAGGCAGTGCAGGGAAATCAGGTTCCTCTGGAGTGGACTGAGACATTTGGGGGTCTTTTGGAATGGTGGCACGACCCCTGCTATTCCTCTCGACTTTACTGTCAGAGTGCCTCCTTTTGAGATGTGATGGGAATGCCGGGAATCCTTTCCTGAAGAAGAGGGAAAGGAGCCCTCGTCTAGAGCAGAGGAGGGGGAAATGGGCCTCCTCTTGAGTTTGGCGGGACCCTCGGTGTTTCTCTCAAGTGGTGACGGGTATGTCAAGGAAGTTCTTGAGTTGCAGCAAGGGTGCAAAGGACCCTTTTGAGGTTCAAGAGGGAAGGTAAGATTTCCCTGGAGGCACTGCAGCGGACAAGGGCCTCATCTCGCCTGGAGGGGAGAACCTCCTGGTTTTTTTCGAGTTGTAGCAGATTCCTCTCGAGTTATGACGGGGACCTCAGGGACACGCTTGTATGGCCTTAGGAAAGGCCAGTCTCCATGCAATTTACGATGGGCCTCTCAGGATTCCTCTCCAGTTGATGCCAGGTCCTAAGTCCTCACCTGGAGCCAAGGCCAGAACCTGAGATTTCCTCTCCAGTGCTGACATGGATCTTGGGGTTCCTCTGGAGCCTCCACAGGGGAGTCAGGCCTTGTCTCGAGTGGAGACATGCACGTCCGCTTTCCTCCCTAACTGTAGCAGCAGTGTCAGGCTTCTCATCAAGTTTATGCAGGGATCTGTGGCTTTCCCGCGAGGCTTTCCCACAGGGCTGTCACACGTGCCACCGTGGTGTGAGTGGATACTTGGGGTGACAGTCGAAGCAGTGCAGGGAAGTCAGCTTCCTCTGGAGTTGACTGAGACTTTTGTGGGTCTTTTGGAATGGTGGCACGACCCCTGGAGTTCCTCTCGACTTTCCTGTAGAGACCGCCAACTCTTGAGAGGCGACAGAAATGCCGGGAATCCTTTCCCGAGGAAGCAGGGAAAGGAACCCTCATCTCAAGCGGAGGATGGGTAAACGGGCCTCCTCTTGACTTTGGTGTTGCCCTTGTTGTTCCTCTGGAGTGGAGACGGGTATGTCGGGTAACTTCTTCAGTTGCAGCAAGCGTGTGAAGGACCCTTTTGAGGTCCAAGAGGAAAGGTGAGATTTCCCTCCAGACGAAGCAGTGGAAAAGGGCCTCATTGGAACAATAGACTTGACTTTGATGTTGCCCTTGTTGTTCCTCTGGAGTGGAGACGGGTATGTCGGGTAACTTCTTCAGTTGCAGCAAGCGTGTGAAGGACCCTTTTGAGGTCCAAGAGGAAAGGTGAGATTTCCCTCCAGACGAAGCAGTGGAAAAGGGCCTCATATTGCCTAGAGGGGAGAGCCTCCTGGTTTTGTTCAAGTTGCGGCAGGTTCCTCTCGCGTTATGATGGTGACCACAGGGACCCGTTCATTTGGCCTCAGGAAAGGCCAGTCTCCATGCGAGTTGTGAGGGGCTTCTCAGGATTCCTCTCCAGTCAGTGCCAGGTCCTAAGTCCTCGTCTGGAGCCAAGGCTGGAACCTGAGGTTTCCTCTCCAGTGCTGATATGTTTCTTGGGGTTCCTCTGGAGTCTCTACAGAGCAGTCAGGCCTCGTTTCAAGTGGAGACATGCACGTCCGCTTTCTTCCCGAGCTGTAGCAGCAGTGTCAGGTTTCCAGTCGAGTTGACACAGGGATCTGTGGCTTTCCTTCGAGGCTTTCCCACAGGGCTGTCACACATGCCACCGTGGTGTGAGTCGATACTCGGGGTGCTAGTCGAGGGAGTGCAGGGATATCAGTTTCCTCTGAAGTGGACTGAGACATTTGTGGGTCTTTTGGAATGGTGGCATGACCCCTGGTGTTCCTCTCGACTTCCCTGTTGAGATAGCCTCCTCTTGAGATGCAACAGAAATGCTGGGAATCCTTTACCGATGAAGCAGGGAAAGGAACCCTCATCTCGAGTAGAGGAGGGGGAAACGGAACTTCTCTTGAAATGTGGCAGGACCCTCGGTGTTCCTCTTGAGTGGAGACGGGTATTTCGGGAAACTTCTTTAGTTGCAGCCAGGGTATGAAGGACCGTTTCAAGGTTCAAGAGGGAAGGTGTGATTTCCCTCGAGACGCCGCAGCAGAAAAGGGCCGCATCTCGCCTGGAGGTGAGAACCGCCTGGTTTATCTCGAGTTGCGGCAGCTTCCTCTTGAGTTATGACGGGGACCTCAGGGAACCGCTCGTGTGACCTCAGGAAAGGCCAGTCTCCATGCGAGTTGTGAGTGGCCTCTCGGGATTGCTCTCCAGTCGGTGCCGGTCCTAAGAACCTCGTCTGGAGCTGAGGCCAGAACCTGAGGTTTCCTCTCCAGTGCTGACATTGATCTTGGGGTTCCTCTGGAGTCTCCACAGGCGAATCAGGCCTCGTCTCGAGTGGAGACATGCACATCCACTTTCCTCCCGAGCTGTAGCAGCAATGTCAGGATTCCTGTCGAGTTGACACAGCGATCTGAGGCTTTCCTTCAAGGCGTTCCCACTGTGTCACTTGCTCAACCATGGTGTAAGTCGATACTTGGTGTAACATTCGTGGCTGTGCAGGGAAATCAGTTTCCTCAGCAGTGGAATGAGATTTGGGGGGGAGTCTTTTGGAATGGTGGCACGACACCTGGAATTCCTATCGACTGTCCTGTTGAGATCGTCTCCTCTTGTGATGCAACGGGAATGCCCGGAATCCTTTCCTGACGAAGCAGGGAAAAGAACCCTCATCTGGAGTTTGGGAGGGGACACCAGGGCTCTTCCTGAGTTGTGGCGGGACACTTGGTGTTCCTCTTGAGTGAAGAGTTGTATGTCGGGGAACTTCTTGAATTGCTGCAAGGGTGTGAAGGACCCTTTCAAGGGCCAAGAGGGAAGGTGTGATTTCACTCGAGACAAGCGGAAAATAACCTCATCTCGCCTGGAGGGGAAAATCTCCTGGTTTTTCTTGAGTTGCAGCAGGTCTCTCTCGAGTTACGATGGAGACCTCAGGGACTCGCTCGTGTGGCCTCATGAACGGCCAGTCTCTATGCGAGTTGTGAGGGGCCACTCGGGATTACTCTCCAGTCAGTGCCCAGTCCTAAGTCTTCCTTCTGAGTTGAGGCCGGAACCTGAGGTTTCCTCTCCAGTGCTGACATGAATATTGGGGTTCCTCTGGAGTCACCACAGTGGAGTCAGGACTAGTCTCGAGGGGAGACATGCACGTCCGCTGTCCTCCCGAGCAGTAGCAGCAGTGTCAGTCTTACCGTCGAGTTGACACAGGGATCTGTGACTTTCCCTCGAGGTGCCACAGGGCTGTCACACGTGCCACCATGATATGAGTCAATACTCGGGGTGACAGTCGAGGCAGTGCAGGGAAATCAGGTTCCTCTGGAGTGGACTGAGACATTTGGAGGTCTTTTGGAATGGTGGCATGACCCTGGAGTTCCTCTTGACATTCCTGTGGACAGAGCCTCCTCTTAAAGTGAGATGGGAAGTCCCAGAATCCTTTCCTACAAAGCAGGGAAAGGAACCCTCATCTCGAGCAGAGAAGGGGTAAACGAGGCTCCTCTTGAGTTGTGGCGGGACCCTTGGTGTTCCACTCAGGTGGAGACAGGTATGTCGGGGAACTTCTTGAGTTGCAGCAAGGGTGTGAAGGATCCTTCCGAGGTTCAAATATGAAGGTGTGATTTCCCTTGAGATGCCACAGCAGAAAAGTGCCTCATCTCACCTGGAGGGGAGAACCTCCTGCTTTTTCTTGAGTTGTGGGAGGTTCCTCTCGAGTTACGATGGCGACCTCAGGGTACCACTTGTGTGGCCTCAGGAAAGGCCAGTTTCCATGTGAGTTGCGAGGGGCCTCTCGGGATTCCTCTCCAGTCGGTGCCGGGTCCTAAGTCCTTGTCTGGAGACGAGGTCGGAACCTGAGCTTTCCTTTCAGAGCTGAAATGGATCTTGGGGTTCCTCTGGAGTCTCCACAGGTGAGTCAGGCCTCGTCTCGAGTGGAGATATGCACATCTGCTCTTCTCCTGAGCTCTAGCAGATGTGTCAGGCTTCCCATCGAGTTGACACAGGGATCTGTGGCTTCCCCTCAAGGTACCACAGGGCTGTCACACGTGCCACCATGGTGTGAGTCGATACTCAGTGTGACAGTCGAGGGAGTGCAGGGAAATCAGGTTCATATTGAAGGGACTGAGACATCTGGGGGTCTTTTGGAACGGTGGCACATTCCCTGGAATTCCTCTTGACTTTCCTGTGGAGAGCGCCTCCTCTTGAGATGTGACAGGAATGCCAGGAATCCTTTCCCAAAGTAGAAGGGAAAGGAACCCTCATTTCGAGCTGAGGAGGGGGAAACAGGGCTCCTCTTGTGTTGTGGTGGGACCCTCGGTGTTCCTCTCTAGTGGAGACAAGTATGTCAGGGAACTTCTTCAGTTGCAGCAAGGGTGTGAAGGACCCTTTCAAGGTTCAAGAGGGGAGGTGTTATTTCCCTTGAGATGGTGCAGCGGGAAAAGGGTTTCATCTCACCTGGAGGGGAGAATCTCCTGCTTTTTCTCAAGTTGCAGCAGGTTCCTCTCGAGTTATGATGGGGACCTCAGGACCTGCTCGTGTGGCCTCAGGAAAGGCCAGTTTACGTGCAAGTTGCAAGGGGCCTCTCAGGATTCCTCTCCAGTCCATGCCTGGTCCTAAGTCCTCATCAGGAGCCGAGACCGGAACCTGAGGTTTTCTCTCCAGTGTTGGCATTGATCTTGGGGTTCCTCTGGTGTCTCCACAGGGGTGTCAAGTCTCATCTCGAGTGGAGACACGCACGTCCGCTTTTCTCCCAAGCTGTAGCAGCACTGTCAATCTTATCATAGAGTTGACACAGGGATCTGTGGCTTTCCCTCGAGATGCCACAGATCTGTCACTTGTCCCACCATGGTGTGAGTTGATACTCCGGTGTCAGTCGAGGCAGTGCAGGGAAATCAGGTTCATCTGGAGTGCACTGAGACATTTGGGGGTCTTTTGGAATGGTGGCACGACCCCTGGAGTTCCTGTTGACGTTCCTGTGGAGAGCGCCTCCTCTTGAGATGTGACTGGAATGCCGGGAATCCTTTCCTGACGAAGCAGGGAAAGGAACCCTCATCTCGAGCTGAGGAGAGGGAAACGGTGCTCCTCTTGAGGAGTGACGGGACCCTCAGTGATCCTCTCGAGTTCAGACTGGTATGTCACGGAACTTCTTGAGTTGCAGCAAGGGTGTGAAGGACCCTTTCGAAGTGGAAGAGGGAAGATGTGATTTCCCCCAAGATGCCACAGCAGAAAAGGGCCTCATCTCGCCTGGAGTGGAGAACCTCCTGGTTTTTCTTGAGTTGTGGCAGGTTCCTCTCGAGTTACGACAGGGAACTCAGGGACCCGCTCATGTGGCCTAAGGAAAGGCCAGTCTCCATGCGAGTTGCGAGGGGCCTCTTGGGATTCCTCTCCAGTCGGTGCCAGGTCCTAAGTCCACATCTGGTGGCGAGGCTGGAGCCTGAGGCTTCCTTTAAAGTGCTGACATGGATCTTGGGGTTCCTCTGGAATATATCCAGGTGAGTCAGGCCCCATCTCTAGTGGAGACACGCACATCCGCTTTCCTTCCGAGCTGTAGCAGCAATGTCAGGCTTCCCGTCGAGTTGACACAGGGATCTGTGGCTTCCCCTCGGGGGGCCACAGGGCTGACACATGTGCCACCTTTGTGTGAGTCGATACTCAGTGTGACAGTTGAGGGAGTGCAGGGAAATCAGGTTCATATGGAGGGGACTGAGACATCTGGGGGTCTTTGGGAGTGGTGTCAATGCCCCTGGAGTTCCTCTTGACTTTCCTGTGGAGAGCGCCTCCTCTTGAGATTCGATGGGAATGCCGGGAATCCTTTCCAGATGAAGCAGGGAAAGGAACCCTCATTTCGAGCTGAAGAGAAGGACACGAGGCTTCTTATGAGTTGTGACAGGACCCTTGGTGATCCTCTTGAGTGGAGACGATATGTCAGGGAACTTCTTGAGTTGCAGCAAGGGTGTGAAGGAGCCTTTCAAGGTCCAAGAGCAAAAGTGTGGTTTCTTTCGAAACGCCACAGTGGAAAAGGGCCTCATCCCGCCTGGAGGGAAGAATCTCTTGGTTTTTCTCGAGTTGCAGCAAGTCCCTCTCGAGTTATGACGGGGACCTCAGGGACGCATTTGTGTGGCCTCAGGAAAGGCCATTCTTCATGTGAGTCGCGAGGGGCCTCTCGGGATTCCTCTTCAGTCGGTGCCAGGTCCTCAGTCCCCTCATGGAGCTGAGGCCAGAACCTGAGATTTTCTCTCCAGAGCTGACATGGATCTTGGTGTTCCTCTGGAGTCTCCACAGTGGAATCAGGCCTCGTCTCGAGTGGAGACATACACGTCCCCTTTCCTTCCGAGCTGTAGCAGCAGTGTCAGGCTTCCCATTGAGTTGACACCGGGATCTGTGGCTTTCCCTCGAGGTGCCTCAGGGCTCTCATACGTTCCACTGTAGTGTGAGTCAATCCTCAGGGTGATAATCGAGGCAGTGCAGGGAAATCAGGTTCATCTGGAATGGAATAAGACATGTGATGCTCTTTTGTAATGGTGCCAAGACCCCTGGAGTTCCTCTTGTCTTTCCTGTTGAGAGCACCTCCTCTTGAGAAGTGACGGGAGTGCTGGGAATCCTTTCCTGATGAAGCAGATAAAGGAAACCTCATCTCTAGCTGAGGATGGGGAAACGGGGCTCCTCTTCAGTTGTGGGGGTACACTCGGTGTTCCTCTCGAGTGGAGATGGGTATGTTGGGGAACTTCTTGAGTTGCAACAAGTGTGTGAAGGACCCTTTTGAGGTTCAAGAGGGAAGGTGTGATTTCCCTTGAGATGCCACAGCAGAAAAGGGCCTCATCTCGCCTGGAAGGGAGAACCTCCTAGTTTTTCTCGAGTTGTGGCAGGTTCCTCTCGAGTTACTATGGGGATTTCAGGGATCCGCTCGTGTGGCCTCAGGAAAGGCCTGTGTCTATGCAAGTTGCGAAGGACCTCTCGGGAGTTCTCTCCAGTCGGTGGCTGCTCCTAAGTCCTCGTCTGGAGCCAAGGCCACAACCTGAGGTTTCCTCTCTAGTGCTGACATGGATCTTGGGGTTCCTCTGGAGTCTCCACAGGGGAGTCAGGCATCATCTTGAGTGGAAACACGCACGTCTGTTTTCCTCTCGAGCTGTAGCAGCAGTGTTGAGCTTCTGTCGAGTTGACACAGGGATCTGTGACTTTCCCTCGAGGCTTTCCCACAGGGCTGTCACACGTGCCACCGTGGTGTGAGTCGATACTCGGGGTGACAGTCGAGGCAGTGCAGGGAAATCAGGATCATCTGGAGTGGACTGAGACATTTGGGGGTCTTTTGGAATGGTGGCACGATCCCTGGAGTTGCTCTTGACTTTCCTGTGGAGAGTGCCTCCTCTTGAGATGTGATGGGAACGCTTGGAATCCTTTTACAGCGAAGCAGGGAAAGGAACCCTCATCTTGAGCTGAGGATGGGGTAACGGTGCTCTTCTTGAGTTGTGGCAGAACCCTCAGAGTTTCTCTTGAGTGGAGATGGGTTTGTCGGGGAACTTTGAGTTGAAGCAAGGGTGTGAAGGACCCTTTCAAGGTTGAAGAGGGAACGTGTGATTTCCCTCAAGAAGCCACAGCAGAAAAGGGCCTCATCTCCCCTGGAGGGGAGAACCTCCTGGTTTTTATTGAATTGCGGCAGGTTCCTCTTGAGGTATGACGAGGATGTCAGGGACACGCTCACGTGGTCTCAAGAAAGGACAGTCTCCATGCGAGTTGTGAGTGGCCTCTCGGGATTACTCTCCATTCAATGCTGGGTCTTTAGTCTTCGTATGGAGCCAAGGCTGGAACCTGAGGTTTCCTCTCCAGTGCTGACATGGATCTTGGGGTACCTTTGGAGTCTCCACAGGGGAGTCAAGACTCGTCTCGTGTGGAGACATGCACGTCCGCTTTCCTCCCGAGCTATAGCAGCAGGTCAGGCTTCCTGTCGAGTTGACACAGGGATCTGTGGCTTTCCCTCGAGGCTTCCCCACAGGGCTGTCACACGTGCCACCGTGGTGTGAGTCGATACTTGGGATGACAGTTGAGGCAGTGCAGGGAAATCTGGTTCATCTGGAGTGGACTTAGACATTTGGGCGTCTTTTGGAATCGTGGCACGACCCCTGGAGTTCCTCTCGACTTTCCTGTGCAAAGCGCCTCCTCTTGAGGTGCAATGAGAACTCTGGGAATCCTTTCTCAACGAAGCAGGGAAAGGAACTCTCCTCTCGAGCTGAGGAGGGGGAAACGTGGCTCCTCTTGAGTAGTGGCAGGACCATCGGTGTTCCTCTTGAGTGGAGACGGGTATGTCGGGGAGCTTCTGGAGTTGCAGCAAGAGTGTGAAAGAGCCTTTCGAGGTTCAAGAGGGAAGGTGTGATTTCCCTCGAGACGCCGCAGCACAAAAGGGCCTCATATCGCCTGGAGGGCCGAACTTCCTGATTTTTCTCGAGTTGTGGCAGGTTCCTCTCAAGTTACTACGTGTACCTCAGGGAACCACTCATGTGGACTCAGGAAAGGCCTGTGTCCATGCGAGTTGTGAGGGGCCTCTCGGGATACCTCTCAAGTGGGTACCGGGTCCTCTGTCCTTGTCCGGAGCCGAGGCCAGAACCTAAGGTTTTCTCTCAAGTGCTGACATGGATCTTGGGGTTCCTCTGTTGTCTCCACAGGGGAGTCAGTCCTTGTCTCGAGTGGAGACATGCACGTCTGCTATCCTCCTGAGCTATAACAGCAGTGGCAGTCTTACCGTCGATTTGACACAGGGATCTTTGGCATTACCTCAAGGTGTCACAGGGCTGTCACACGTGCCACCATGGTGTGAGTTGAAACTCCGGGTGACCATTGAGGCAGTGCAGGGAAATCAGCTTCATCTGGAGTGGACTGAGACATTTGGGTGTCTTTTGGAATGGTGGCACGACCCTTGGAGTTCCTCTCAACTTTCCTGTGGAGAACGCCTCCTCTTGAGATGAGACGGGAACTCTGGTAATCCGTTCCCGACGAAGCAGGGAAAGGAACCCTCATCCTGAGCTGAGGAGGGGAAAACAGGGCTCCTCTTGAATTGTGGCGGGATGCTCGGTGTTCCTCTCGAGGGGAGACGGGTATGTCGGGGGTCTTCTTGAGTTGCTGCAAGGGTGTGAAGGAGCCTTTCGAGGTTCATGAGGGAAGGTGTGATTTCCCTTGAGATGCCGCAGCACAAAAGGGCCTCATATCGCCTGGAGGGCAGACCCTCCTGATTTTTCTCGAGTTGCAGTAGGTTCCTCTTGAGTTACTACCTGTACCTCAGAGAACCACTCATGGGGCCTCAGGAAAGGCCTGTGTCCATGAGAGTTGTGAGAGGCCTCTTGAGATTCCTCTCAAGTGGGTACTGGGTCCTCTGTCCTCGTCTGGAGCTGAGGCCGGAACCTGAGGTTTCCTCTCCAGTGCTGACATGGATCTTGGGATTCCTCTGATGTCTCCACAGGGGAGTCAGTCCTCGTCTCAAGTGGAGACATGCACGTCCACTTTCCTCCTGAGCTATAACAGCAGTGGCAGTCTTACCGATGATTTGACACAGGGATCTTTGGCATTCCTTCGAGGTGTCACAGGGCTGTCACACGTGCCACCGTGGTGTGAGTTGAAACTCCGGGTGACAGTTGAGGCAGTGCAGGGAAATCAGGTTCGTCTGCAGTGGACTGAGACATTTGGGTGTCTTTTGGAATGGTGGCATGACCCTTGGAGTTCCTCTCGACTTTCCTGTGGAGAACACCTCCTCTTGAGATGCGACGGGAGCACCTGGAATCCTTTCCCAACGAAGCAGGGAAAGGAACCCACATATCGAGCTGAGGAGGGGAAAACAGGGCTCCTCTTGAGTAGTGGCAGACATTCGTGTTCCTCTCATGTGGAGACGGAATATCGGGAAACTTTTTGATTTGCACCAAGGGAGTGAAGGACCCTTTCGAGGTTCAAGAGGGAAGGTGTTATTGCCCTCGAGACGCCAGAGGAAAAGGGCCTCATAATGCCTGGAGGGGAGAACCTACTGATTTTTCTCGATTTGTGGCAGGTTCCTCTTGAGTCACGACAGGGACCTCAGGGACCCGCTCATGTGGCTTCAGGAAAGTCCAGTCTCCAGGTGAGTTGCGACGGGCCTCTTAGGATTCCTCTCCAGTCGGTGCTGGGTCCTAAGCCCTCATCTGGAGCCGAGGCCAGAACCTGAGGTTTCCTCTCCAGTGCTGACATGGATCTTGGGGTTCCTCTGGAGTCTCCACAGGGGAGTCAGCCCTCGCCTCGAGTGGAGACATGCACGTCCGATTTCCTACCGAGCTGTAGCAGCAGTGTCAGTCTTCCCATCAAGTTGACGCAGGGATCTGTGGCTTTCCCTCAAGGCTTTCCCACAGGGCAGTCACACGTGCCACTGTGGTGTGAGTTTATACTTGGCGTGAGAGTCGAGTCAGTGCAGGGTAATCAGATTCATATAGAGTAGACTGAGACAATTGGGGGTCTTTTGGAATGGTGATGTGACCCCTGGAGTTCCTCGTGACTTTCCTGTGGAGAGTGCTTCCTCTTCAGGTGACGGGGACGCAGGGAATCTTTTCCCAAAGAAGCAGGGAAAGGAACCCTCATCTCGAGCTGAGGAGGGGGAAACGGGGCTCCTTTTTAGTTGTGGTGGGATCCTTGGAGTTCCTCTCGAGTGGAGATGGGTATATCGGGGAACTTCTTGAATTACAGCAAGGGTGTGAAGGACCCTTTCAAGGTTCAAGAGGGAAGGTGTGATCAAGACACCACAGCAGAAAAGGGCCTCATCTTGCCTGGAGGGGAGAACCTCCTGGCTTTTCTCGAGTTGCGGCATAGTCCTCTCGAGTTACAACGAGAACCTCAGGGGCCCACTCGTGTGCTCTCAAGAAAAGCCAGTCTCCATTTAAGTTGTGAGGCACCTCTCGGTATTCCTCTCCAGTCGGTGCCGGGTCGTAAGTCCTCATATGGAGCCAAAGCTGGAACCTGAGGTTTCCTCTCCAGTGCTGACATTCATCTTGGGGTATCTTTGGTGTTTCCACAGGGGAGTCAGGCCTCGTCTCGAGTGGAGACATGCATGTCCGCTTTTCTCCCGAGCCATAGCAGCAGTGTCAGGCTTTCTGTCGAGTTGACACAGGGATCTTTGTCTTTCCCTCGAAGTACCACAGGGCTATCACACGTGACAACGTGGTGTGAGTCGATACTCGGGGTGACAGTCAAGGCAGTTCAGGGAAATCAGGTTCACCTGGAGTGCACTAAGACATTCGGGGGTCTTTTGGAATGATGGCACGACCCCTGGAGTTCCTCTCAACTTTCCTGTGGAGAGCAACGCCTCTTGAGATGTGACGGGAATGCCGGGAATCCTTTTCCGATGAAGCAGGGAAAGGAAACCTCATCTCGAGCTGAGGAGGGGGAAACAGGGCTTCTCTTGAGTTGTTGCGGGACCCTCGGTGTTCCTCTCAAGGGGTGACGAGTATGTCATGGGTCTTCTTGAGTTGCTGCAAGGGTGTGAAGGAGCCTTTCAAGGTTCAAGAGGGAAGGTGTGATTTCCCTCGAGATGCCGCAGCAAAAAAGGGCCTCATATCGCCTGGAGGGTCAAACCTCCTGATTTTTCTCGAGTTGCGGCAGGTTCCTCTTGAGTTACTACATGTACCTCAGGGAACCACTCATGTGGCCTCAGGAAAGGTCTGTGTCCATGAGAGTTGTGAGGAGCCTCTTGGGATTCCTCTCAAGTGGGTACCAGGTCCTCTGTCCTCGTCTGGAGCTGAGGCCGGAACCTGAGGTTTCCTCTCCAGTGCTGACATGGATCTTGGGGTTCCTCTGGAGTCTCCACATGGAAGTCAGCCCTCGTTTGAGTGGAGACATGCACGTCTCCTTTCCTACCGAGCTGTAGCAGCAGTGTCAGTCTTCCCATCAAGTTGACACAAGGATCTGTGGCTTTCCCTCGAGGCTTTTCCACAGGGCTGTCACACGTGCCACTGTGGTGTGAGTCGATACTTGGCATGAGAGTCCAGTCAGTGCAGGGTAATCAGATTCATCTAGAGTAGACTGAGACAATTGGGGGTCTTTTGGAATGGTGATGCGACCCCTGGAGTTCCTCGTGACTTTCCTGTGGAGAGTGCCTCCTCTTCAGATGCGACGGGGACACAGAGAATCTTTTCCCAAAGAAGCAGGGAAAGGAACCCTCATCTCGAGCTGAGGAGGGGGAAACGGGGCTCCTTTTTAGTTGTGGCGGGATCCTCGGAGTTCCTCTCAAGTGGAGACGGGTATGTCGGGGAATTTCTTAAATTGCAGCAAGGGCGTGAAGGACCCTTTCGAGGTTCAAGAGGGAAGGTGTGATCAAGACGCCGCAGCAAAAAAGGGCCTCATCTTGCCTGGAGTGGAGAACCTCCTGTTTTTTCTCGAGTTGTGGCAGGTTCCTCTCGAGTTATGATGAGAACCTCAGGGACCCGCTTGTGTGCCCTCAAGAAAAGCCAGTCTCCATTTGAGTTGCTAGGCGCCTCTCAGTATTCCTCTCCAGTCGGTGCCAGGTCGTAAGTCCTTGTATGGAGGTGAAGCTGGAAACTGAGGTTTCCTCTCCAATGCTGACATGCCTCTTGGGGTACCTTTGGAGTTTCCACAGGGGAGTCAGGCCTCGTCTCAAGTGGAGACATGCACTTCCACTTTCCTCCCAAGCAATAGCAGCAGCGTCAGGCTTCCCGTCAAGTTGACACAGGGATCTGTGGCTTTCCCTCGAAGTACCACAGGGCTGTCACACGTGACACCATGGTGTGAGTCGATACTCGGGGTGACAGTCAAGGCAGTTCAGGGAAATCAGGTTCATCTGGAGTGGACTGAGAAATTTGGGTGTCTTTTGGAATGGTGGCACGACCCTTGGAGTTCCTCTCAACTTTCCTGTGGAGAACGCCTCCTCTGGAGATGTGACGGGGACGCCGGGAATCCTTTCCCGACGAAGCAGGGAAAGGAACCCTCATCTCGAGCTAAGGAGGAGGAAACGGGTCTCCTCTTGAGTAGTGGCGGGAACCTTGGAGTTCCTCTCGAGTGGAGACGGGTATGTCGAGGAACTTCTTGAGTTGCAGCAAGAGTGTAAAGGACCCTTTCGAGGTTCGAGAGAGAAGGTGTGATTTCCCTCGATAGGCCAAAGCAGAAAAGGGCCTCATCTCGCTTGGAGGCGAGATCTTCCTGATTTTTCTCGAGTTGCAGCAGGTTCCTCTCGAATTACGACGGGGACCTCAGGGACCTGCTGGTGTGGCCTCAGGAAAGGCCTGTCTCCATACGTGTTGCGAGTGGTCTCTCGGGATTCCATTCCAGTGGGTGCCAGGGCCTAAGTCCTCGTATTGATCTTGCGGTTCCTCTGGAGTCACCACAGGGTGTGAGGCCTCGTCTTGAGTGTAGACATGCACATCCACCTTCCTCCAGAACAGTAGCAGCAGTGTCTGTCTTCCTGTAGAGTTGACACAAGGATCTTTGGCTTTCCCTCGAAGTAACACAGGGTTATCACACGTGACACTGTGGTGTGAGTCGATACTCGGGGTGACAGTCGAGGCAGTGCAGGGAAGTCAGATTCATCTGGAGTGGACTGAGACATTTGGGTGTCATTTGAAATGGTGGCACGACCCCTGGAGTTCCTCTCGATTTTCCTGTGGAGAGTGCCTCATCTTGAGATGCGGCAGGGATGCCAGGAATCTATTCCCAATGAAGCAGCGAAAGGAACCCTCATCTCGAGCTGAGGAGGGGGAAACGGTGCTCCTTTTGAGTTGTGGCAGGACCCTCGGTGTTCCTCTTGAGTGGAGACGGGTGTGTCGGGAAGCTCCTTGACTTGCAGCAAGGGTGTGAAGAACCCTTTCAAGGTTAAAGAGGGAAGGTGTGACTTCCCTCAAGACGCCACAGTGGAAAAGTGCCTCATCTTGCCTGGTGGGGATAACCTCCTGGTTTTTCTCGAGTTGCGGCAGGTTCCTCTCGAGTTACGACGAGGACCTCAGGGACCCGCTCGTGTGGCCTCAAGAGAGGCCAAGCTGCATGTGAGTTGTGAGGGGCCTCTCGGGATTCCTCTCCAGTCGGTGCCGGGGCTAAAGTCCTCCTATGGAGCCAAGGCCGGAACATGAGGTTTCCTCTCCAGTGCTGACATGGATCTTGGGGTACCTATGGAGTCTCCACATGGGAGTCAGTCCTTCTCTCATGTGGAGACAAGCACGTCCCTGTTCCTCCCGAGCTGTAGCAGCAGTGTCAGGCTTCCTGTCGAGTTGACACAGGGATATGTGGCTTTCCCCCGAGGCTTTCCCACAGGGCTGTCACACGTGTCCCCATGGTGTGAGTCGATACTCGGGGTGACAGTCGATTCAGTGCATGGAAATCAGGTTCATCTGGAGTTCACTGAGACATTCAGGGGTCTTTTGAAATGATGGCACGACCCCTGGAATTCCTCTCCCTTTCCTGATGAACGTGCCTCCTCTTGAGATGAGATGGGAACGCTGGGAATCCTTTCCCGACGAAGCAGGGAAAGGAAACCTCATCTCGAGCTGAAGAAGGGGAAACAGGGCTCCTCTTGAGTTGTGGCGGGACCCTCGGTGTTCCTCTCAAGGGGTGACGGGTATGTCGGGGGTCTTCTTGAGTTGCTGCAAGGGTGTGAAGGAGCCTTTCGAGGTTCATGAGGGAAGGTGTGATTTTCCTCGAGATGCTGCAGCACAAAAGGGCCTCATATCGCCTGGAGGGCCGAACCTCCTGATTTTTCTCGAGTTGCGGCAGGTTCCTCTCAAGTTACTACGTGTACCTCAGGGAACTACTCATGTGGCCTCAGGAAAGGCCTGTGTCCATGAGAGTTGTGAGGGGCCTCTCGGGATACCTCTCAAGTGGGTACCGGGTCCTATGTCCTCGTCTGGAGTCAAGGCTGGAACCTGAAGTTTCCTCTCCAGTGCTGACATGGATCTTGGGGTTCCTCTGGAGTCTCCACAGGGGAGTCAGCCCTCGTCTCGAGTGGAGATATGCACGTCTGCTTTCCTACTGAGCTGTAGCAGCAGTGGCAGTCTTACTGTCAATTTGACACAGGGATCTTTGGCATTCCCTCGAGGTGTCACAGGGCTGTCACACGTGCCACCATGCTTTGAGTTGAAACTCGGGGTGACAGTTGAGGCAGTGCAGGGAAATCAGCTTCATCTGCAGTGGACTGAGACATTTGGGTGTCTTTTGGAATGGTGGCACGACCCTTGGTGTTCCTCTCGACTTTCCTGTGGAGAACGCCTCTTCTTGAGATGCGACGGGAACACCTGGAATCCTTCCCTGACGAAGCAGGGAAAGGAACCCACATATCGAGCTGAGGAGGGGAAAACGGGGCTCCTCTTGAGTAGTTGCGGAGATTTGGTGTTCCTCTCATGTGGAGACGGAATATCGGGAAACTTTTTGATTTGCACCAAGGGAGTGAAGGACCCTTTCGAGGTTCAACAGGGAAGGTATTATTTCCCTCGAGACACCACAGAGGAAAAGGGCCTCATAATGCCTGGAGGGGAGAACCTACTGATTTTTCTCGACTTTTGGCAGGTTCCTCTCGAGTCATGACAGGGACCTCAGCAAACCGCTCATGTGGTTTCAGGAAAGTCCAGTCTCCATGTGAGTTGTGAGGGGCCGCTCAGGATTCCTCTCCAGTTAGTGCCGGGTCCTAAGTCCTCGTCTGGAGCCAAGGCCAGAACCTGAGTTTTCCTCTCCAGGGCTGACATGGATCTTGGGGTTCCTCTGGAGTCTCCACAGGGGGTCAGGCATCATCTCAAGTAGAGACATGCACGTCCACTTTCCTCACGAGCTGTAGCAGCAGTGTCAGTCTTCCTGTCGAGTTGACACAGGGATCTGTGGCTTTCCCTCGAGGCTTTCCCACAGGGCTGTCACACGTGTCACCGTGGTGTGAATCGATATTCGGGTTGACAGTCAAGACAGTGCAGGGAAATCAGGTTCCTCTGGAGTAGACTGAGACATTCAGGGGTGTTTTGAAATGGTGACATGAACCCTGGATTTCCTCTAGACTTTCCTATTGAGAGCACCTCCTCTTGAAATGTGATGGGTCGCCGGGAATCCTTTCCTGACGAAGCAGGACAAAGACCCCTCATATCGATTGGAGGAGGGAGAAACGGGGCTCATCCTGAGTTTGGCCAGACCCTCGGTGTTCCTTTCGAGTGGAGACGGGTATGTTGGGGAGCTTCTTTAGTTTCAGCAAGAGTGTGAAGGATCTTGTCGAGTTTGAAGATGGAAGGTGTGATTTTCCTCGAGATCCCGCACCGAAAAAGGGCCTTATATCGCCTGGAGGGGAGAACCTCCTGGTTTTTCTCGAATTGCATCAGGTTCCTCTCGAGATATGACGGAGACCTCAGGGACCCAAACATGAGGCCTCGGGAAAGGCTAGTCTCTATGCGAGTTGTGAGGGGCCACTCATGTTTCCTCTCCAGTAGGTGCTGGGCACTAAACGTCATCTGGAGCCAAGACTGGAATCTGAGGTTTCCTCTCCAGTGCTTACATGGATCTTGGGGTTCCTCTGGAGTCTTCATAGGGCAGTCAGGCCTCACCTCGACTGGAGACAAGCACGTCCGCTTTCCTCCCGAGCTGTAGCAACAGTGTCAAGCTTCCCATCGAATTGACACAGGAATCTCAGGCTTTCCCTCAAGGCTTACCCACAGGGCTGTCACACGTGTCACCATGGTGTGTTTCGATACTCGGGGTGACAGTCGAGGCAGTGCAGGGAAATCATGTTCCTCTGGAGAGTAATGAGACATTTGAGGGTCTTTTGGAATGGTTGCATGACGCCTGGAGTTCCTCTCGACTTTCCTGTTGAGAGCATCTTCCTTGAGATGCGACGGGAATGCCAGGAATACATTCCCGACGAAGCAGGGAAAGGAGCCCTCATCTCGAGCGGAGGAGAGGGAAACGGGGCTCCTTTGAGTTGTGGAGGGACCCTGGGTGTTCCTCTCGAGTGGACATGTGTATGTCAGGAACTTCTTGAGTTGCAGCAAGGATGTGAAGGATCCTTTCGAGGTTCAAGAGGGAAGGTGTGATATCCCTTGAGTGGCTGCAC
>SJYT01050084.1:0-12060 GCA_006410635.1 Cephalophus harveyi | reverse complement strand
GAGGATGAGATGGCTGGATGGCATCACGGACTCGATGGACTTGAGTTTGAGTGAACTCCGGGAGTTGGCGATGGACAGGGAAGCCTTGCGTGCTGCAGTTCATGGGGTTGCGAAGAGTCGGACACAACTGAGCGACTGTACTGAGCAGAGCTGAACTGATGCCTAGTGTGAAGAGTGCTGTTGGTTGCTGCACCCATCATTTATTCAAGTTATGCACAAAAGATCGTATCCGTTTCCACAATTGTTATGTAATCTGAAACTCTTTCTCCTCCCAGTACTGATGCTTTATTGTGTTTCTTGCTTTATCGTATCAGTTTTCTTCTGTAGCATTAGGTTAACTCTGTGGTGACATAAGACTTCCTTGTCTTATATGAAATACATCTAAAGTTCTTTCTTTAAGTGAGGTATTTGCTGGAAATATTTCATATGTAGCTTTTAGCTAGTTAATGATGTATTTTCTATGTCTATCTTTGTGAAAAAAAATGTACTATATATAAAATTTGAATTTTATCCAATCTCTACCTCTATTGAATTAAACATATGACTTATTTTTAATTACTTAATGTGTTATTTACATCTGATAATTTTTGATATGACAAAGTACTTTCATTATTGAGAAAAACCATATAAGATCTTAATGTGTTATTTTTTTAAATTATGCAGTTGTGATCTAATAATTACTTTGGATGTTGTTAAAGTGCTGCACTCAATATGTGAATGATATGGAAAAGTCAATAGTCACCAGAGGACTGGAAAAAGTCAGTTTCATTCCAATCTCAAAGAAGGGCAATGCTAAAGAATGTTCAAACTACTGTACAATTGTGCTCATTTTACATGCTAGCAAGGTTATGCTCAAAATCTTTCAAGCTAGGCTTTAGAAGTACATGAACCAAGAACTTACAGGTGTACAAGCTGGGTTTTGAAGAGGCAGAGGAACCAGAGATCAAATTGCCAACATTCACTGCCTCATAAAGAAGGCAAGAGAGTTCCAGAAAAATATCTACTTCTGCTTCATTGACTATGCTAAAGCTTTGACTGTGTGGACCACAACAAACAATGGAAAATTCTTAAAGAGATGGGAGTATCAGACCATCTTACCTACTTCCTGAGAAACCTGTATGCAGGTCAAGAAGCAACACTTCGACCAGATATGGAGCAACTGGCTGGTTCAAAATTGAGAAGCAATACAACAAGCTGCATATTGCCTGCTTATTTAACTTCCACGTAGAGTACATGATGCAAAATGCTGTGCTGGATAAATCACAAACTGGACTCAAGATTGTCAGGAGAAATATCAGCAACCTCAGATATGCACTCTAATGGCAGAAGGTGAAGAGGAACTAAAGAGCCTCTTGATGAGGGTGAAAGAAGAGAGTGAAAAAGCTGGCTTGAAACAACATTAGAAAAAAAAAAAAAAAACTAAAATCATGGCATGTAGTCCCATTACTTCATGGCAAATAGAAGGGGAAAAAGTGGAAGCAGTGGTAAATTTTATTTTTCTGGGCTCCAAAATCACTGTCAGTGTTGATTGTAGCCATGAAATTAAAAGACACTTGCTCCTTAGAAGGAAAGCGACGGCAAATCTAGATATCATATTCAAAATTAGAGCATGATACCGGATGCTTGGTGCTGGTGCACTGAGACGACCCAGAGGGATGGTACGGAGAGGGAGGAGGGAGGGGGGTTCAGGATGGGGAACACATGTATACCTGTGGTGGATTCATGTTGATGTATGGCAAAACCAATACAATACTGTAAATTAATTAGCCTCCAATTAAAAATAATAAATTTATATTTTAAAAAAATCAGAGACATCACTTTGCCAACAAGCATCCATGTCGCTATGGTTTTTCCAGTCGTCCTATATATTGATGTGTGAGTTGGATCATAAAGAAGGCTGAGAGGTGAATAACTGATGCTTTTGAACCACGGTGTTGGAGGAGATTCTTGAGAGTCCCTCAGACAACAAGGAGATCAAACGAGTCTATCCTAAAAGAAATCAATGCTTAATATTCATTGGAATGACTATTGCTGAAGCTGAAGCTACAATACTTTGGCAACCTGATGCAAAGAGCTGACTCATTGGAAAAGACCCTGATGATGGGAAAGATTGAAGGCAAAAGAAGGGGGTGTCAGAGAATGAAATGGTTATATAATGTCACCAACTCAATGGACATGAATTTGAGCAAACTCTGATAGAGAAGGACAGGGGAGCCTGGCACACTGTGTGCTGTGTGCTATAGCCTATGGGGTTGCAAAGAGTTAGACACCATATAGAGACTGAACAGCAACAGCAACAATTACTTTGAGATTTTTACATCTATGCTTATAAATAAAATTGGCCTTTTTAACACATAATATTTTTATACAGTAAAAAAATCAATGCTACACATAAGGAAAATAAACTCCCTATCCTTTTAAACTTTTCATCATCTAGGACACCTGTTTTAAAAGTATTATACTTTTTTATATTTTATTTTAAGAAATTCCTTATAAACCATTTAGTAGAGGATGGAGGTTGGAATGGAGGAGTGCATGGTAACCCACACCAGTATTCTTGCATGGAGACTCTCCATGGATGGAGGAGCCTGGCAGCCTACAGTTCATGGGGTCACAAAGGGTCGGACACGACTGAGTGACTAAGCACAGCACAGCGGTTGGAATGGGGACGTTTTTGATAATCATTAAAGCATCAGCCTGCAAGGCAGGAGACCTGGGTTCGATTCCTGGGTTGGGAAGTTCCCCTGGAGAAGGAAATGGCAATCCACTCCAGCACTCTTGCCTGGAGAATCCCATGGACGGAGGAGCCTGAGAGGCTACAGTCCATGGGGTCGCAGAGAGTCGGACACAATCGAGCGACTTCACTCAGTTTCTTTCATGATGTTTGAGTTTGAAAGTTTTTAATTTCAAATTTTCTATTTCTTCTGCTGCTGATTCAGAAATTGTTTTCAAAAATTTATTTCATCTAGATTTATCAGTTTACAGATCAATGGCACCCCACTCCAGTACTCTTGCCTGGAAAACCCCACAGATGGAGGAGCCTGGTGGGCTACAGGCCGTGGGGTCGCTAAGAGTCGGACACGACTGAGCGACTTCACTTTCACTTTTCACTTTCATGCATTGGAGAAGGAAATGGCAACCCACTCCAGTGTTCTTACCTGGAGAATCCCAGGGACGGGGGAGCCCAGTGGGCTGCCATCTATGGGGTCGCACAGAGTTGGACACAACTGAAGCGACTTAGCAGCAGCAGCAGATCTATAATAGTACTTACTGTTCTTATAATCTCCTGTATATTTATAATTATATATTATACCTATAGTCATAATCATACATCTGCTCATTACATCTATAATTGTATCTTTCCATTTTGTATTTTCTGACTTTTTCTTCTTTTATCAGTATTACCAAGTATCTACATATTATTTATTATATTGAAGAATTAAAATTTGTTTATTTGTGCTCATTTATATATTTTTATTATTTCTTATTTCATTATTTTATTTTCCTTTTTATTACTTATTTCTTCCTCGTGTGTATGAGATGATTTTAGGTGGTTGCTGTTTTTCTTCTTCAGTGGAAAACATCTTTAAGTTTTTATTTTTATGTTGTTGTTTAGTTGCTAAGACATGTCTGACTCTTTGCGACCCCCTGGACTATAGCTTGCCAGGCTCCTCTGTCTATGAGATTTCCAAGGCAAGAATATTAGAGTGGGTTGTCATTTCCTTCTCCAGGGGAGCTTCCTGACCCAGGGATCAAACCCATGTCTTCTGCATTCAATCTGTTGTAGGCAGATTCTTTACTGGTGAGCCACCAGGGAAGCCTTTTTTATTATTATAAAGGTTTTTAAAGGACCAAATTTCCTTCTATATCCTGCTGTTTCAGTCTTTTAGTTCTTTTCTTCCTTTTATCGATTTTAATTAAGTTTTCAAGGACTGCTCAACTCCAGGTAGGGTTAGGGTTAGTTCTGTCAGTTGTTGCTTTATACATTTGAACATACATTGTTATGTTGGAAGCAAATATGTTTATGATTGTTATATATCTTCATCTGTTGTTTGGGTTATAATATATTACATCTATTTTTTTCCTGATAATGATTTTTCTCCATTTCTAATTTCTTCAAGTTTGAAACTGCTGTTCTGACTTACTGTGACATTGAGATTGCATTTGTTTAGTGTTTTTTATTTTTTTGGCTTCACTGTGTGGAATGTGGGATCTTAGTTCCCCAACCAGGAATCAAACCTTGTCCCCAACTGTGGAAGTGCTGAGTTGTAACCACTGGGCTGCCACGGAAGTCCCTTATGCCTTTATTTTTAATCTTCTTGTATACTTTTCTTTATAGATAACATAGAAGTGTTTTTAGTCCAAACTGAAAAGGTCTGGTTTTGGAGGGTGAGTATAATCCATTTAAACTGATTATAATTGTTAGACCTTAGAGCTTTTTTGTTTATAAAGATTTTACTTGTTTCCTATTTTTCCTCCCAATATAACTATCATTAGGTATATCAAAATTTCTTCTGGTTGCTTGGAAATTATGTATTCTATTTTTAATATCCTGAAGTAATTCTTAAAATTTCAAAACATATACCAATATTTAAATCACCAACAATTTAAAAGTTAATCAATAATTGTATATTTTCCTCAACCAGATCAGTTCCTTAATGTGCTCTCACAAACCTTTGTCTCCTCCTCCCTAAGCCTTAATGGTGTCATTAATAATCTATACCTACGTTATGATATACATTTTTTCTTTTATTAAGAGGAATAGAAATTTTACTGTTACTTGCTTACTGCAATCAGTAGTGTCTGACTCTTTGCGACTCCATAGACCATAGCCTGCTAGGCTCTTCTGTTCATGGGATTCTCCAGGCAAGAATACTGGAGTGGGTTGCCATTCCCTTCTCCAGAGGATCTTCCCAACCCAGGGATCTAACCCACGTCTCCTGCATTGCAGGCGGATTCTTTACTGTCTGAGCCACCAGGGAAGCCCCTTAGTTATCTTAGTTGTGTTATTTGCTTAGTTGTCTCCAATATCTAGTCTCCCTCTTTTCATAGTGAGAGAGCACCTGGCTTTAATTCAGCACACAGTTACCCAAAATAAGGCCAGATTTCCCAGCTTCATTTGCAGCATGACTATGTAATAAAGTTCTGGCCAAAGATATGTGAGAAATAATGTGTGCAATTTCTGGAACATTTACTCCAAGTGAAGAAACATGATTAAATAAGTGGTGCTGGGAAAACTGGACAGTTACATGTAAGACAATGAAATCAGAACATTTTCTAACACCATATACAAAAATAAACTCAAAATGGATTAAAGACCTAAATGTAAGACTGTAAACCACAAAACTCCTAGAGGAAAACATAAGCAGAACACCCTTTGACATAAACTGTAGCAATTTTCTTTTGAATCTATCTTCTAAAGCAAATGAAATAAAAGCAAAAATAAGCAAATGAAGCCTATTAAACTTAAAAGCTTTTGCACAGCAAAGAAAACCACTGACAAAACAAAAGACAACCTACTGAAAGGGAGAAAATATTTGCAAGTCACATGACCAAAATGAAGTTAATATTGGGGTTAATAAATAGGCATTTTACTCAAAGAGAAAATGCAGATGGTCAACAGGCACATTTAAATATGCTCAACATCACTAATCATCAGAGAAATGCAAAACAAAACCACAATGAGATATCCCCTCACACCTGTAAGAATAACTACCATCACAAAGAACACAAATAATTAATGTTGGTGAGGATCAGGAGAAAAAGAAGCCCTTCTTCTGTTGGTAGGAAAGTAAATTGTTGCAGCCCCTGTAGAAAGCAGAATGGAGATTTCTCAAAAAACTAAAAATAAAGCTACCATATGATAAGGAAGCTGTGGTACATATATACAATGGACTATTACTCAACCATAAAAAGGAACAAATTTGAGTCATTTCTAATGAGGTGGATGAACTAGATCCTGTTAAACAGAGTGAAGTAAGTCAGAAAGAGAAAAAACAAATATTGTATAATAATGCATACACATGGAATCTAGAAAAATGGTACTGAAGAACCTGTCTGCAGGGCAGAAATAGAGATGCAGATGTAGAGAACAAACTTGTAGACTCAGTGGGGGTAAGAGAGAGTGGGACAAATTGAGAGAGTAACATTGAATCATATACATTACCATATATAAAATAAATAGCTAGTGAGAAGTTGATGTATAACACAGGGAGCTCAACTAGGTGCTCTTTGACAATCTAGAAGGGTGGGATGGGGTGGGGAATGAGAGGAAGGTTTAAGAGGAGGAGGATATATGTGTACCAGGGCCGCGACTGGGAGGAGCAACCCCACGCCCAAGGAGTGGTGGCTGTGCAGGCGCAGGAGGACCTAGAGGAGCCATCCCACATTGAAGGTCAGGAAGGGTGGCGGGAGGACATACCCCTTATCCAAGGTAAGGAGCAGCGGCTGTGCTTTGCTGAAGCAGCAGTGAAGAGATACCCCACGCCCAAGGTAAGGGAAACCCAAGTAAGATGGTACGTGTTGCAAGAGGGCATCAGAGGGCAGACACACTGAAACCATATTCACAGAAATCTAGTCAATCTAATCACACTAGGACCACAGCCTTGTCTAATTCAATGAAACCAAGCCATGCCTGCAGGGCAACCAAAGATGGGCGGGTCATGGTGGAGAGGTCTGACAGAATGTGGTCCACTGGAGAAGGGAATGGCAAACCACTTCAGTATTCTTGCCTTGAGAGCCCCATGAACAGTATGAAAAGGCAAAATGATAGGATACTGAAAGAGGTACTCCAGGGGTCAGTAGGTGCCCAATATGCTACTGGAGGTCAGTGGAGAAATAACTCCAGAAAGAATGAAGGGATGGAGCCAAAGCAAAAACAACACCCAGCTGTGGATGTGACTGGTGATAGAAGCAAGGTCCGATGCAGTAAAAAGCAATATTGCATAGGAACCTGGAATGTCAGGTCCATGAATCAAGGCAAATTGGAAGTGGTCAAACAAGAGATGACAAGGGTGAACGTCGACATTCTAGGAATCAGCGAACTAAAATGGACTGGAATGGGTGAATTTAACTCAGATGACCATTATATCTACTACTGCGGGCAGGAATCCCTCAGAAGAAATGGAGTAGCCATCATGGTCAACAAAAGAGTCCGAAATGCAGTACTTGGATGCAATCTCAAAAACGACAGAATGATCTCTGTTCGTCTCCAAGGAAAACCATTCAATATCACAGTTATCCAAGTCTATGCCCCAACCAGTAATGCTGAAGAAGCTGAAGTTGAACGGTTTTATGAAGACCTACAAGATCTTTTAGAACTAACACCCAAAAAAGATGTCCTTTTCATTATAGGGGACTGGAATGCTAAAGTAGGAAGTCAAGAAACACCTGGAGTAACAGGCAAATTTGGCCTTGGAATGCGGAATGAAGCAGGGCAAAGACTAATAGAGTTTTGCCAAGAAAATGCACTGGTCATAGCAAACACCCTCTTCCAACAACACAAGAGAAGACTCTACACGTGGACATCACCAGATGGTCAACACCGAAATCAGATTGATTATATTCTATGCAGCCAAAGATGGAGAAGCTCTATACAGTCAACAAAAACAAGACCAGGAGCTGACTGTGGCTCAGATCATGAACTCCTTATTACCAAATTCAGACTCAAATTGAAGAAAGTAGGGAAAACCACTAGACCATTCAGGTATGACCTAAATCAAATCCCTTATGATTATACAGTGGAAGTGAGGAATAGATTTAAGGGCCTAGATCTGATAGATAGAGTGCCTGAAGAACTATGGAATGAGGTTCGTGACATTGTACGGGAGACAGGGATCAAGACCATCCCCATGGAAAAGAAATGCAAAAAAGCAAAATGGCTGTCTGGGGAGGCCTTACAAATAGCTGTGAAAAGAAGAGAGGCGAAAAGCAAAGGAGAAAAGGAAAGATATAAGCACCTGAATGCAGAGTTCCAAAGAATAGCAAGAAGAGATAAGAAAGCCTTCTTCAGTGATCAATGCAAAGAAATAGAGGAAAACAACAGAATGGGAAAGACTAGAGATCTCTTCAAGAAAATTAGAGATACCAAGGGAACATTTCATGCAAGGATGGGCTCGATAAAGGACAGAAATGGTATGGACCTAACAGAAGCAGAAGATATTAAGAAGAGGTGGCAAGAATACACAGAAGAACTGTACAAAAAAGATCTTCACGACCCAGATAATCATGATGATGTGATCACTAATCTAGAGCCAGACATCTTGGAATGTGAAGTCAAGTGGGCCTTAGAAAGCATCACTACGAACAAAGCTAGTGGAGGTGATGGAATTCCAGTTGAGCTGTTTCAAATCCTGAAAGATGATGCTGTGAAAGTGCTGCACTCAATCTGCCAGCAAATTTGGAAAACTCAGCAGTGGCCACAGGACTGGAAAAGGTCAGTTTTCATTCCAATTCCAAAGAAAGGCAATGCAAAAGAATGCTCCAATTACCGCACAATTGCACTCATCTCACATGCTAGTAAAGTAATGCTCAAAATCCTCCAAGCCAGGCTTCAGCAATACGTGAACCGTGAACTCCCTGATGTTCAAGCTGGCTTTAGAAAAGGCAGAGGAACCAGAGATCAAATTGCCAACATCCGCTGGATCATGGAAAAAGCAAGAGAGTTCCAGAAAAACATCTACTTCTGCTTTATCGACTATGCCAAAGCCTTTGACTGTGTGGATCACAATAAACTGTGGAAAATTCTGAAAGAGATGGGAATACCAGACCACCTAACCTGCCTCTTGAGAAATCTGTATGCAGGTCAGGAAGCAACAGTTAGGACTGGACATGGAACAACAGACTGGTTCCAAATAGGAAAAGGAGTGCGTCAAGGCTGTATATTGTCACCCTGCTTATTTAACTTCTATGCAGAGTACATCATGAGAAACGCTGGACTGGAGGAAACACAAGCTGGAATCAAGATTGCCGGGAGAAATATCAATAACCTCAGATATGCAGATGACACCACCCTTATGGCAGAAAGTGAAGAGGAGCTAAAAAGCCTCTTGATGAAAGTGAAAGAGGAGAGCGAAAAAGTTGGCTTAAAGCTCAACATTCAGAAAACGAAGATCATGGCATCTGGTCCCATCACTTCATGGGAAATAGATGGGGAAACAGTGGAAACAGTGCCAGACTTTATTTTTTTAGGCTCCAAAAGCACTGCAGATGGTGACTGCAGCCATGAAATTAAAAGACCCTTACTCCTTGGAAGAAAAGTTATGACCAACTTAGAGAGCATTTTCAAAAGCAGAGACATTACTTTGCCGACTAAGGTCCGTCTAGTCAAGGCTATGGTTTTTCCTGTGGTCATGTATGGATGTGAGAGTTGGACTGTGAAGAAGGCTGAGCACCGAAGAATTGATGCTTTTGAAGTGTGGTGTTGGAGAAGACTCTTGAGAGTCCCTTGGACTGCAAGGAGATCCAACCAGTCCATTCTGAAGGAGATCAACCCTGGGATTCCTTTGGAAGGAATGATGCTAAAGCTGAAACTCCAGTACTTTGGCCACCTCATGCGAAGAGTTGACTCATTGGAAAAGACTTTGATGCTGGGAGGGATTGGGGGCAGGAGGAGATGGGGACAACCGAGGATTAGATGGCTGGATGGCATCACGGAATTGATGGACACGAATCTGAGTGAACTCTGGGAGTTGGTGATGGACAGGGAGGTCTGGCGTGCTGCAATTCATGGGGTCGCAAAGAGTCAGACACGACTGAGCGACTGAACTGAACTGAACTATGGCTGATCCACACTGTTGTATGGTGGAAACAAACACAACATTGTAAGGCAATTATCCTTCAATTAAAAAAAAATGAAAGAAAAACTACCATATGGCCCAGCAATTCCACTTCTGCATGCTAAGTCACTTCAGTTGTGTCTGACTCTTTGAGACCCTATTGCCTGTAACCTGCAAGACTCCTCTGTCTGAGGGATTCTCCAGGCAAGAATACTGGAGTGGATTGCTATGCCTTCCTCCAGGGGATCTTCCTGACCCAGGGATCAAACCCATGTATCTTATGTCTACTGCATGGGCAGGTGTGTTCTTTACCACTAGTACCACCTGGGAAGTCCCTCCACTTCTGAATATATATTTTTAAAAAAACACTAATTTGAAAATATACATGCACTCCAATGTTCATAGCAGCACTATTTAAAATAACCAAGACATGGTAGCAACTTGGATCCATCAATAGATGAATGAATAAAGAAGATGTGGTATATGTGTGTATGCACCTATATATGTATGTGTATGTGTGTATATGTATATATGCATATGCATATGCATGTATATGCATATATACATATATGTGTATATGTATGTATATATGTATGTATACATACACATATATACACACACACGCAATGGAATACTACTCAGCCATAAAAAAGAGCAAAATTTTGCCATGTGCAGTCCATGGCGTCGCTGAGGGTCAGACACGACTGAACGACTTCACTTTCACTTTCACTTTCATGCGTTGGGGAAGAAAATGACAACCCACTCCAGTGTTCTTGCCTGGAGAATCCCAGGGACGGGGTAGCCTGGTGGGCTGCCATCTATGGGGTTGCATAGAGTCAGACACGACTGAAATGACTTAACAGCAGCAACATGGATGAACATGGAGGGCATTATGCTAAGTGAAGTAAGTCAGACAGAGAAAGACAAATATTGTATGACATCACTTATATGTGATATACAAACATCAAAAATAAAGCACTAGTGAATATAACAAAACAAAAACAGACTCACAGATAGGGAGAATAAACTAGTGGTTATCAGTGGAGAGAGGCAAGAGAGGGAATGGGAAAGACAGAGATAGGGATTTAAGATGTACAAAGTATTAGGCACAAAATAAATATACATGGAATATAGCCAATTTTTATAATAACTGTAAATGGAGTATAACCTTTAAAAATTGTGAATCACTATATTCAGTTCAGTTCAGTTGCTCAGTCGTGTCCGACTCTTTGCAATCTCATGAATTGCAGCACGCCAGGCCTCCCTGTTCATCACCATCTCCCAGAGTTCACTCAGACTCACGTCCATCGAGTCCGTGATGCCATCCAGCCATCTCATCCTCAGTCTTCCCCTTCTCCTCCTGCCCCCAATCCCTCCCAGCATCAGAGTCTTTTCCAATGAGTCAACTCTTCGCATGAGGTGGCCAAAGTACTGGAGTTTCAGCTTTAGCATCATTCTTTCCAAAGAAATCCCAGGGCTGATCTCCTTCAGAATGGACTGGTTGGATCTCCTTGCAGTCCAAGGGACTCTCAAGAGTCTTCTCCAACACCACAGTTCAAAAGCATCAATTCTTTGGTGCTCAGCCTTCTTCACAGTCCAACTCTCACACCCATACATGACCACAGGAAAAACCATAGCCTTGACTAGACGGACCTTAGTCAGCAAAGTAATGTCTCTGCTTTTGAAAATGCTACCTAGGTTGGACATAACTTTTCTTCCAAGGGGTAAGCGTCTTTTAATTTCATGGCTGCAGTCACCATCTGCAGTGATTTTGGAACCCAAAAAAAATAAAGTCTGACACTGTTTCCACTGTCTCATCATCTATTTCCCATGAAGTGATGGGACCAAATCTCAAAAATGACAGAATGATCTCTTTTTGTCTCTAAGGCAAACCATTCAATATCACAGTTATCCAAGTCTATGCCCCAACCAGTAATGCTGAAGAAGCTGAAGTTGAACGGTTTTATGAAGACCTACAAGACCTTTTAGAACTAACACCCAAAAAAGATGTCCTTTTCATTATAGGGGACTGGAATGCTAAAGTAGGAAGTCAAGAAACACCTGGAGTAACAGGCAAATTTGGCCTTGGAATGCGGAATGAAGCAGGGCAAAGACTAATAGAGTTTTGCCAAGAAAATGCACTGGTCATAGCAAACACCCTCTTCCAACAACACAAGAGAAGACTCTACACGTGGACATCACCAGATGGTCAACACCGAAATCAGATTGATTATATTCTATGCAGCCAAAGATGGAGAAGCTCTATACAGTCAACAAAAACAAG
>SJYT01050072.1:62078-147492 GCA_006410635.1 Cephalophus harveyi | reverse complement strand
ACACACACGTGCATATATACGTGTTATTATATATATGTGCAGGTATAGTTCTATATGAATTAAAATAACAGCAAAGCTTCCACCTGGGAAGGGAGACCCTGTGCTAAAATTCAAAGGATTTCTGCATGGCTTTTTTTTTGTTCAGTCACTAAGTCATGTCCAACTCTTTGCGACTATATGGACTGCAGCACGCCAGGCTTCCCTGTCCTTCACTGTCTCATGGAATTTGTTCAGATTCAGGTCCATTGAGACAGTGATGCCGTCCAACCATCTCATCCTCTGTTTGCCCCCTTCTCCTGCCCTCAATATCTTTCCCAGCATCAGGGTCTTTTCCAATCTGCCAAACTTATAGAGGTTTTTTTTTTCTTTTTTGAGAAAATGTGCCAACATATTTTTCCTTTCTCAAAAGTGTAAAATAAGATATGGTTGCAAGAGTTTTGTAGGGTACTATTACCAGAACTTTCTCATTGCTTCATTTTATCATTCATTAATTCAACACTCTTTCTTGGATGTGACAGAAACAGTTTTAGGCTTTGGGAATATAATAGTGAAGGGATAGAAAGGAAACAGGAAAAATAAAACCAAGCCTTCTGTAATCTTATAGTTTAGTGGTAGTATAGAAATAATAAACAACTAAGTATAGCCAAGTAAGTGCTCTGGTATAAATAAAGCAAATTTGAGGGAATAAACAGTGAGGGGTGAGCTTTTCTAGTATAAGGCATCTGGCCAGATGGTCAGGGCTGAGACACATAGCAGGATTCCCCAGCTGAAGTAGTAACTGAAAATGCCTAAAGTGGGAGCATGTTGGGTGAAGAAGAATCAATGGCATTTTTAATGATTTTCATCTTCTACCTTGTGAGTGGTTGAGAAAAACTTCAGAACTCCCTTGAAACTGCCAACATTATTTTTCATCTGTTCTTTTCCTTTGTTCTCCACCTTTTATACCTTATATTTCTTAATATGGTCCAAAACCAATTATATTTCTCTTTTGGAGACAGAAGTATGAGAAGGAAGGAAAATGTCAGGGAAGAAAGATTTCTGGTCTGGTTAGTTTTGATTTCGTGCAAGACCCCTGACTACTTCCTAACTTTTGAATTACTGGGGGCAGGTGATAAGAACACACGTAGGACCATTTATACTACTGCTTTACTCCGCCTGGCAATGCAGGAGACATGGGAGATGTTGGTTTGGTCTCTGGGTCAGGAAGATCCCTGGAGAAGAGAATGGATACCCACTCCAGTGTTCTTCCCTCAAGAATTCCATGGACAGAGGAGCCTGGTGGGCTACAGTCCATAGGGTCGCAAAGAGTCGGGCACAGCTAAGTGACTATTTCACTTTTCATCTTTTCAGATGTATTTTTCTTTTCCTGTGGTTAATTTTTCCCAAGCACCAGTTGTGTTTTGGTTTCAATCGTCATAAGAACCATTCTTCACTCTTCACCATTCAAGGTCTTCCATTGGGTTTTCTCTCTCTCTTTTTCCTTCCCCTTCCCCTAAAATGCACAGTTTCTGCATTGTTCTCTGCA
Source organism: Cephalophus harveyi (assembly GCA_006410635.1). Taxonomy (NCBI): domain Eukaryota; kingdom Metazoa; phylum Chordata; class Mammalia; order Artiodactyla; family Bovidae; genus Cephalophus; species Cephalophus harveyi. The sequence goes on along the minus strand of SJYT01050072.1, from coordinate 145,967 downwards.
CAGACCACATTTGCCCCTACCTCCCAAAAGGGGGAAAAAATTCTTGAAAACTAATGTCTGAAATTGAAATGAGGAGTTTTCTGTCCCCTTCCATTATATCTTCAAACCTGTTTTTGTTTAATTATATATGGACTATCGATTTCTCTATGTTAAAGTTATGCCCTGTTATTTGATTAAATTATCTCTTTGCAGCCAGGATTGATATGTAACTCCATTGATTTTTCTCTTGATTTTTCAGATAGTCATATCAGCTACAAATAGAGGTAGTTTTTCCTCTTTCTTCTTTTTTATGGTGGGGGGGAGGTGGAAGGGGGTTCATCTGAGATTCTACTTGCTTTTTTGTAGTTGTTACATATCCTCAATATAATGTTAAATCACACTAAAAACAGTGGGAAGTATCACTTCTTCCAGTGGGAATGTGTCCTTTTTTGTTAGATGCTGGCTCAGTGCTGGCTTTTGGAGATATAGATATAAAATACATATTGATATAGATATATAGATATAAATGCATATACATAAGATCATAGTAAAGAGGTATTCATCACTTCCCATTTAACTGAGTGGTTTGGAGAGTTTGAATTAAATTTTGTCTAATTCCTTTACAACATTTCTGAAGATAATCATACTGCTTTTCTCATTGACTCTATTAATATGATGACTCATATCATTAGACTTCCTACTATTGAATCGTCTTGCGTTTCTAGAAAAATCCCACTTGTTCATGACATATTATTTATAATGTGCCATTGAATTCTCTTTAAGATTATTTAAGACTTTTGTGTTGATCCCCATACTAAGAGTGGCCTGAGGTTTTTGTTTGTTTTTTATTTTTGTCTTTGTTTGTGTTTTGTTTTGGTAAAATCTATGTCAGATTTGTCAATGCTGAAATTACATTGTGAAAATAATTTGGAAGTTTTCCTCTTTTTCTATGCTCTGAAGTCATTTAAATCAAGATTTTCTCTTTACCCATAATGTTATCCAAGCTTTTAAAGAATTATTTGTTCATTTAATTGATTTAAATTGAGATGATGAGGTCATAAGTGTAGACATATGTCTTGAAGATTGTAAATAGTATGAGTATCTTAAACTAAATGAACTGAAAACAGTGAATTCTGGCACTGTTAACTATTACTGGTAATTTGAGCAAATTATTTAATTTTTAAGTCATTTTACTCACTATTACATGGGAGTTATAACTTTTGTTAAGTTTATGGTGATAATTTTACTTTTTGTTTCACTAATGGGGACATAGATATGGAAATTATTGTTGTATATCACTAGTTCCCAATTTCAGGGGTTATTCAACTTATAACAATTTGAAGAGAGATTAAGGGACAAAAATGAAAATATGTGGAATAGAAGTTTTGGTGAACCTTGTCTACTTCTGTGACATTAAATTTCTTCTACTTTTAGATGATGTTGAGCCCTTAGTATTAAAAAATAGGTGTTCAGAAAGTCAAAGTTGAGGACAAGAATGCCTATCCCTACAGAAAAGTATTTCCTGAGGTCATCAGAACTATACAAAAGGCTAGATTCTACAGGACATGCAGTAAACTCCTGCACACCAAAAACAAGATTAAAAACCATGATCCTGTCAAACAGGGGATCGGTTTCTCAAATGGAATTTTCAAATGCAGATCCTGCACCATGAGCGCTGGCAGACCCAGTGTTATATTAAAGGTTATCAGGATGTTTCCTTGAAGTTGCAGCGTTGGCAGCTTTACCATGAGCTCTGACCCTTCAGGTGTATCTGCTGCAGGACTTTTATTAAAATCCTGTTCACTTCACTTGTGTCAGAAAAGAAAAGCTAAGGTTTCTTGAAGGTTAATGGGCTCTGGGAGAAGCCTTTTTTAGTCATTTTGGTGTTTGATTTATAAACCATCCAATGCACCTCTGATGAAGCAGCACCAATCCTGCTTAGATTTTAAATCCTTATATTAAATTTTGTTGTGTTCTTGAAGTTAGATGACAAATGCTCAGAAATCATAGCCTTATTGGGAAACTGTCCATGCAGTATTACTGTATCGGGATTTTGCTCAAATGTGAAACTATATACTGAATATATGGCCCTTTTCATAATTCTAAAACAAAACAATGACAATCACAAAATACTGTATAATTCAATAGAAGAGGGGAAAGCCTTGTCTTACTGATGGCAATTCATAAAACTAGATGAATGCAGCTCTGACTTGCTTGAATACATAATTCAATTAATCTAGAATTCATGTTGCAAAATTAAAAAAAAAAAAAACTATTGAAAAAACCCTAAAAAATCACCAAAGAAAAGTTCATGTTTGGTTTGGAAATATATTGGATAATATTTTAACAAGTTTAAAACTGAGGTAAGATTAAACAGAGTCAATGCTTAGCATATATAGGAAGGAAACATTTATTGAATAGATATGTGAAAGAACACAGCAAAAATAAATCTTCTGTTGATGTAAAATTATATGTTTGATTTAAGCACAAAATGCTTTATGTTATAGAATGTTTAAAAATTTGTTTTTGCTCTAGTATTGTAAGTCAGTTCTCTTAGATAACCAATAAGAGATGATGTACCATAAGTTCCTATTTCGTAAATTACCATGAGTTTTAACTTTCCTATGATTTATATGTAGAAAGAATATATTTCTCAAAAAAAAAAAAAAAAAAAAATTCATGGTTAAAACACACCAAAGGGATTTTCAATAGTTCTTTAATTCTCAGAATTATTCTGTCAGTTTTATATCGTAGCACAAACCAAAGAATTATTTTCAGGCTCACAGATACTAATAAGATTGGACAAATCACTTAAATAATCTGAATCTAGCTTTAATCTTTTGTAAAATGAGGAATATACTACCAAATTCACATGGCTAATTGTGAGAATTAGAAGTGGCAATTTATAAAATTATCGAGTGTTTCCTATGAACCGAGCCCTGTGCAAGCTTCCAGTAATGCAAGCTGAATTAAACCATTTCCCCCGTTAAGAAGACTGCATTCTAACAGGGAGGGTACAGATGAGTGAAGCAACTATTATGGAAGAATGAGGGCAGTTTCCTAACCCAAGCCTACACCTCACTCTCAGGGAGCCTAGAGATACTCGGGAAGCCAGAGTGGCCACAGCTCAGAAGCTTCCTGGAAGGCGGGACTGAGGAGCGCTTCCTGTTTGGACTGCTGTAAAGGCAGTGGCCCACTCCAGTACTCTTGCCTGGAAACTCCCATGGATGGAGGAGCCTGGAAGGCTGCAGTCCATGGGGTCGCTGAGGGTCGGACACGACTGAGCGACTTCACTTTCACTTTTCACTTTCATGCATTGGAGGAGGAAATGGCAACCCACTCCAGTGTTCTTGCCTGGAGAATCCCAGGGACGGGGGAGCCTGGTGGGCTGCCGTCTATGGGGTCACACAGAGTGGGACATGACTGAAGCGACTTAGCAGCAGCAGCAAGACCTGAAGAAGTTGGCAAGTTCAGGACAAACCCTTTCCTGGGCTAAGAACTAGTCTTTGCAGAGAAGAGGAGCAAAAGAGGGCGAGGTGCTAGCCCCCTTCCTTCTGTGTCTCCTTCTCCCGCCTCCTCCTGCCCTTGGGCTGGCCCTCTTGACCGCTCTCCTCTTTTTTCTCCCTCCCTGCCTATCCTTTTCCTTTTTTTTTTCTAGTTCCTTATTCCCCTTTCTTCTTCCTCATCTTTTTTATTTTCCCACCCTCTCCTCTTTCTCCTTACTTCCTTCCCTCCTCCAAAAGCAGTTCTCCAGTGTCATATATCAGATGTCATCTGAGGCAGACCTGATCCCCGCCCCACCCCCCGCCCCCCGCCACAGTCTAGCTAATGTACTTAACAGTCTGTATATCAGGTTAAATCTGAAGGCCAATTTCATATAAATTATGCTTAATAACACATCCAGTTAGTAAGTACAACTGCCTTTTGCAAACTTTAGTATTAACTTGTCTTCATCATGTGTGTTAAAGTATTTTCTCATGATCACTTTTTATTTGTACTTTATCAGGCTGATTTAGAGGGGAAAGCATTAGAGCCATTTAATTTAGAATTGTGCTTTTGAATGGATTTTTAAAATTCTTCAGGTAGTTTTAGATATATTAAATTTATTGATGAAAAAACATTATCTAAATGTCGTTTCTGATTTACGGAGTCTATCTCAAAGTTCACATTACAGTAACAGCAGAGCCATATGATTTGCCCTCTGTCAAGGCCATACACCATTTAACATTAAGAATGATTTATTTAGGAAAGTATTTGAAACTACTAAGGAATTAGAGTGTGATACATCCAAGGCTGTGGCAACAAACTGGAAAATTCTTAAATAGATGGGAACATCAGACCACCTCACCTGTCCCCAGAGAAACCTGTATGAGGATCAAGAGGCAACAGTTACAGCTGGATGTGGAATAACTGGTTGATTGGTTCAAAACTGGCAAGGAGTACACCAAGGCTGTATATTCTCACTCTGCTTATTTAACTTACATGTAGAGCAGAGTATATCATGTGAAATGCTGGGCTGGATGAATCACAAGCTAGAATCAAGATTGCTGGGAGAAATATCAACAACCTCAGATATACAGATGATACACTCTAATGGCAGAAAAGTGAAGAGGAACTAAAGAGCCTCTTGATGAGGATGAAAGACAAGATGGCTTGAAACTCAGCACTGAAAAAATTTGTATCATGACATCTGGTTCTATCACTTCATGGCAAATAGAAGGGGAAAATATGGAAGCAGTGATAGATCGTATTTTCTTAGGCTCCAAAATCACTGTGGATGTAGCCATGAAATTAAAGGACACTTGGTCCTTGAAAGGAAAGCTTTCACAAACCTAGACAGTGTGTTACAAAGCAGAGGCATCCACCTGCCCAAGTAGGTGCATATACTTAAAGCTATGGCTTTTCCAGTAGTCATGTATGGATGTGAGAATTGGACCATAAAGAAGGCTGAGCGCCAAAGAATTGATGTTTTCAAATTGTGGTGTTAGAGAAGACTCTTGAGAGTCGCTTGTACAACAATGAGATAAAAGTCAGTAAATCCTAAAGGAAATCAACCCTGAATATTCACTGGAAGGACTGATGCTGAAGCTGAAGCTCCAATACTTTGGCCACCTGACGTGAAGAGTTGAGTCACTGGAAAAGATCCTGACGTGGGAAAGATTGAAGACAAATGCAGAAGAGAGTGAGAGAGGATGAGATGATGAGACACCATCACTGACTCAATGAATCTGAGCAACTCCAAGAGAGAGTGGAGGACAGTGGAGCCTGGCATGCTATAGTCCGTGAGGTCACAAAGAGCTGAACACAACTTAGTGACTGAACATCAGCAGCATCCAGGATTTGGAGATGGTTTGAGTGTGTGTGTGTGTGTGTGTGTGTGTGTGTGTGTTCACACAAAGGCAGTTCTACATAATCCTTTTTGGTCTCAAATGCTAACATCTGTAGTCAAAACATTTTAAAGCAGTGGATTGGCCAAAATTTTCATTCAGTGCTGTCCATAATGGAAACCCAATTCTTCATGTTGTTTCCTCACTTTTCCACTCCCCATGTGGACCATTCTGAAGGAATATGAAGGAGGCTGATGCCTGAGTGTTGGAGTGTGGGGTGGAGGCGGGGTGAGTAAGAGTGTGGCATGATGATGAGGTGAACACAGGCTGTGAAGTCACGGAGAACAGCCTTGAATCCTGGGTCCCTCTCGTTCCAGCTGTGTGACCTGGGGCAAGGCCGGTTTCTCTGGTCCTCATTGTGCTACTACTCCCACTTTTTCTCCTGTTCCCAGCTTCAGTTCAGTGAGTCAAGACAGATAGGGAGTTGGAATCAGAGAAATATCAAAGAAATGAACAGTAGGATAGTTGTAGCACAAATTTCTCTAAAATTTGTGAAACTTGGATACAAATTTGGTTCCTTATGCATATATTCTGTGTCAATAGAATGTATTAAAGATATCCAAATTCACCCAGAAAATGTGGTTCTTTCACTCAAGCAATTCAAAGTTTTATTAGGAAAACCGCAAATGAATCTTAAAGCCTTATATTCTTTTGGTATTAAGGAGACTCTGGCTGTACGTAGTGTTCTTATTTCTTCACAGATCTTATTATGTTCTGCAATAATGTCCGTGGTATTAGGCCAGAGTAGCTTTTTAACCTGACTAAGGAATTCTATATTGACTGTTCTCTATTAACTGTTGCCTCATAACATTGTTAGATGTGAAAGGAGCAAAGGACATTCCAGTTGAGGAAAGTTCACGAGCAAGGGCTGAGGCTCAGGAATGGGCATAGTGTAGTCAAGGAACAGTAAAGGTGTTGCCTGGCTTCAGTGCATTTTGGTTAAAGCTCATCCATGAGAGGGATTGACACCTACCCGTGCCAAATGGCCTGCTGGATCCTGAGCCCCTAAAAATGTTCCTGTCTTCAGAGAATTAGCGTTCAGTTCAGTGGGGCAACAGACAAATACATAGAAAATTATAACATAACAAATGGGAAAACAAATTCAACAATATACCACTGGAACATGTTCATTTAAGAACAATAAAAAATAGCAAAATATATAGTAGGATAGGGATAGGGGAATTTGGCTCTATTTAATGGAGTGACTTAAAATCAGAATAAAGGTGTTGAATTTGATCCAAAGTCGTGAGAAGGCTTGCAGATTGTCGCACAGAAAATATGTTAAGATAGTCTTTTATGAAGATCAAGCTGATGAATATGGTTTAATTTGATTAGTTTTCTGTTGCTGTGTAACCCAATTACTGCCAACTCAGCAGCTTGAAACAACCCAAATTTTATCATTTTGCAGTTTCTGTAGGTCAGGAGTCCATGTGGGCTTGGTTTGATTCCCTGCTTAGGTTCTCTCAAGGCCACAATCAAAGATGGTCAGACTGGACTCTTATCTGAAGGCTCTGCAGGGGAAGCCCACTTCCCAGCTCATTCGGGATTATTTGAAAATTCAGTTCTTGTGGCTGTATCACTAAGAGCTGTTTCCTCGCTGGATTCAGCCACGGCTATTTTCCTCCTAGAACTACCCGAGTCCCTTCTCATTGGCTTTCTCCATCCTCAAGCCACCAGTGGTAAGCTGAGTTCTTCTTAGGCTTTGAATCTCTGTGACCTCCTCTTCTGCCACGAGCAGGAAATAGGTCTCTGCTTTTAAGAGGTCATATAATTACCCCAAGCCCATTTGGATCACCTTAAAGTCAGGCATACCATAAAACATAGTGTGATGGGATTGATGTGACGTTCATAGGATCTGGGAACTGGGGCAAGACATCCTTACTTAGGGGCTGTTTAGAAACCTGCCTACCATAGATGGATAGGGATAGAAGTGAAGAGCATCCGCTGGACACTGCTGGAAGCTATATTCTCAACATAGTGACAACACTGAAAAAAATAGATATATGCACAATTAGAAATAGAAAGAATGTGGTGGGCTATTGACATGTTGGCTATTGAAGATTCAAAGCTATAAAGGAGCAAAGAATGTTTGTGATTTCAAGCCTGAATCCCTGAAAAGTGTTTAGAAACAAAAGCAAGAAAAATACCAAGCCCCTTGGGGTAAAAGAAAAAGAATTTCCTTCATTCTAAGAGTCAGAGTTTATTTTCTCATTTTCTGTCAAGTTTTCTGGATGATCACACCTCAATCATTTCAATCATAAATAAGTATCTTCCTTAATCTAAAGCTTGATTATCTATGCTTTTAATCTGAGATATGCTCTAAGAAACTGCCTTATTGCATTCGGTTCCTCCAATTCTTGAAGGAGAGGATGTCTTGTTTGTAAGTTTTACTCAGATGATACTATACAGCCCACTTCTGAAAGATGTAGAGATCAGTTCTGTCCTGCTAGGATAATCATCACAGCCAACTGACCAAGCTCAAGACAAAAGAGAGACTTGGTTGTAGGTTGCCAAAAAGGAGCACCTGGGCAGATCCGCATAGCTGATGTTTCACAATGGATGAAAGCATAACCCACAAAGATCCTAAGGAGACATGAAATGAGTGAGACTATTCTTCAGTGACACTTTTACATCTCACATTCACATTTCTCTTTGAAAGAAATATTCTCATTTCAAATGGACTACAAATGTCTATTGCATTTTGCACCTTGCTAAGATTCCCTTTTGCAGATTATATAGACAGAGAAGATTTATCCACATTTGACATGCTACCCTTTCAATAGGCTTATCAGTATTTCACACATTAAATAATTTGTCTTGCCTGTCTATTAGGATCTCCTTCTCTGCTAAAGCCAAAGAAAAACTCCTTTTAAAGAAAAATCTGTTTCATTAGCTCCTTGTACCATTACAAAATATTAGTATTTTCATGATTTAGCCTGTTTATTCAGAGAAGGCAATGGCAAGCCACTCCAGTACTCTTGCCTGGAAAATCCCGTGGATGGAGGAGCCTGGTAGGCTGCAGTCCATGGGGTCGCTAGGAGTCGGTCGTGACTGAGCGACTTCACTTTCACTTTTCGCTTTCACACAATGGAGAAGGAAATGGCAACCCACTCCAGTGTTCTTGCCTGGAGAATCCCAGGGACGGGGGAGCCTGTTGGGCTGCCGTCTATGGGGTCGCACAGAGTCGGACACGACTGAAGCGACTTAGCAGCAGCAGCCTGTTTATTCATATTTGGCACATATGAGCAAAAAGATGCTTAGAGTCATTTGCTATTTAAGAGTGTATAATCACAGCTTGTTGTGTGCTGTTAATTCACTAAGTGGTGCCTGACTCTGCAACCCCATGGATTATAGCCTGTCCATAGGATCTCCCAGCCAAGAATACTGGAGTGGGTCACCATTTCCTTCTCCAGGGGATCTTCCCAACCCAGGGATCAAACCCACGTCTCCTGCATTGACAGGTGGTTTTTTTTATTGCTGAGCCATCAGGGAATCCCAGTCATGGCCTAGTGTATATATAAAATTATATATTTGACAATAAAAAAATAAGCACAACAATTAATTCCTGTAAAATAAGTTATCCAATATAGCAGAAACAGTGCCAATTGTGTAGACATAGAGAGAGCTAAACTTTAATTAAATTTTAAAAAGCAATTAACTTTATTGTTATTACTTACAAATTTCTGTAAATATAAACTTTCAGGTAGCATCCCAGATTGAGTTATTTCATGACATTTCCCCTCTGCCCTTATCGTTTCATTATCATTTATGTGCAAATCTATTTGTAAGTGATTGAAAATATGCTGGGTGCTAAGTCACTTCAGTTCAACTCTTTGCAATCCGATGGCCTGTAGCCCACCAGGCCCCTCTGTCCATGGATTCTTCAGGCAAGAATACTGGAGTGGATTTCCATGCCCTCCTCCAGGGGATCTTCCTGACCCAGGGATAGAATCCATGTCCCTTACGTCTCCTGCATTGGCAGGTGGGTTCTTTACCTTGAGTGTCACCAATATAAAGAAATCAACTCTGTCCTTATAACTCTTTCTATTTATCATCATAGACTCATTTAAGAGAACAAAAAGGAATTAACAGTTTTTTTAATTGTTTGTTGTATATTTGTTCAGTATTTCTAGTAAGCCTTGATCATCTGCTACTAAATGATGAGAAGGTTACAAATAAATATAACTGGCTTGTTTTTACTTGGAATTGGTTTTTGTTTGCGCAGTAGTCAGTTGTAAAGTAAGAATTCTGAAGTGCGCAAGGTACAGAGAAGCAGCTGGAGAGTTTGGTCATGTTTACAGCACACAAACTCAATAGGTAGGCACCTGCTTCTGCTTAAAAGCCCAGGAATGAAGAGTCTGAGATTTGATTATGGATTTTGGAGGAAATTAGAAATAAAACTCAGCCCCGAGAATAGTCCATTGATTTTCCCTAAAAACAAAAAATGGAATCAAATTCACTTTTGAACAACTACATAAATAAATTATAACATGTTCAGGTAGATAAATAAATTATAATGTTTTCAACTGACAATATACTATTCAGTTTTCAAAGCATTAGAATTTCTTGTGGTAAACAGAATAATGGCCCCCAGAGGGACATCCTTCTAAACCTGTGAATAAGTCACCTTACATCACAGAAAGACTTTGCAGGTGTGAATAAGTTGAGGATTTTTGAGATGGAGGGAGATTTCTGGACCACCTGAGTGAGCCCAGTGTGATCACATGCCCTGCTCAGAGGGAGCCCTAGTATAATGAGAGCTGAGAGAAGACAGGAGGACCGTGAGCACAGAAGCGGAAATCGGAGAGGAGAGGAGAGCCCGGGCTGCTGGCTTTGAAGACAGAAGAGGTGAACCCAGGAATGTGGGCTGCCTCTGAGTCTAGGGAATCAAGGAAACAAATTCTCCGCTATGAGCTCCAAGGAGTGCAGTTCTATGGACACATTGTAGACCTCTGACCTCCAGAACTGTGAAATAATGAACGTGCATTGCTTTAACCAGTGTGTTTACGGTCATTTGTTACAGCAGCAATAGGAAGCTAATGTGCTGCCTAGAAAATCTTTTGTGCCCAGCACCTTGATCTGTAGTGGAGCAGATAGATCTGAAATGATGCTCCACACCAGGGGCCAGGACTCAATTGCATGTGCCTAGTAGCAATCTATGTGCTGACTTACCTTATACCACCCAAGTCCCTTATGCCTCTAGAGCAGGACGATGCTCATGAGTAAATTATCCCTGCTTCTCACCTATTCAGTTGAGTACAGGCATCTGCCAGTACACCATGCGGGGATCCTTCCCACTCATCTCCCTCCTGCTCTGCGAACCGCGTAAGCTGAATACAAGCAGAAAAGCTACTTCATGCTTATTATTTTGTTTTGCTTTACAATTTGGTTTCAGTTTTTCCTTAAACCAACTTTAACTTTGAAGTTAAAGTTGAAGGCACCTCGGTCAGATTTGCCCCATCAGAGAAGAACCAATGCCCTCGTTGTTCTAATAAAAGTTCTTTGGGTTTGTTTTTGCAATTTCATTTCCTGTGTGAGTTACACCTAAGAGGAGCTGGGTTATTGGGAAGGCTTTCATATGCATTAACCATAAATCCTACCTGGCCTTTGTCTCAGGGCAGGTAGGGATACAAGGGGATATGAAATTGAATTTTGACCGTAGTATTCTACATCTGATTAGGACAGTCAAGCAGAAATTTTGATTTTTGTACTTGGGTAATTGCTTGGCTAAATGTGTTGACTTTTCAGTTGAAGTAGAGTTTTGACTGTTTTTCACGGCGGGTGGGATGGGAGGGATTTCTGTTATGGTGGTATACTTCATGCTTGCCTGCACGTCTGTATGCCTGCTCAGTTGCTCAGTTGTGTCCTACTCTTGGTGACCCCATATACTGTTGGCCCCCAAGCCCGTCTGTCCATGGGGTTTTCCAGGCAAGAATATTGGAGTGGGATGCCATTTCCTCCTCCAGGGGACCTTCCCAACATGACAAGCAAAAAATGAAATATATAGAAGGGAAATGTTAAAGACTTCCTCTTGCCTTTTGCTTTTTAATATATACCTATACAATGAACACATATCACTTGACTTGAAAAGGAAGTGCCTGTGAGACCTACTTTGCTGTAGTAACAAAAACAATCAACATTAAAAAAATGTAAATAAAATGCTTGGTGGTAAAGTTGAGCTTAGGCTTGAATAATTAAGTTTGGGAATACACTTTTTCTACTGAGGCATAAACCCCTATAACCACATAGTTTATTAATTTTCTGAAACACTGAGAAAGACAACTCTTTTGACACAAATGGTAATGTCATAACAACTTAGAGAGTATAAAAATAGGATCAAGAACCTCTAACCAGAAGCAAAGTATAGCCTGTCAGTTTTTCTACTTAAAACTCAACATTCAGAAAACTAAGATCATGGCATCTGGTCCCAGCACTTCATGGCAAATAGAGGGGGAAACAATGGAAACAGTGACAGACTTTATTTTGGGGGGCTACAAAATCACTGCAGATGGTGATTACAGCCATGAAATTAAAAGACGCTTACTCTTTGGAAGAAAAGTTTTGACCAACCTAGACAGCTTATTGAAAAGCAGAGACATTACTTTGCCAACAAAGGTCCACCTAGTCAAGGCTATGGTTTTTCCAGTGGTCATGTATGGATGTGAGAGTTGGACTTAAAGAAAGCTGAGCACTGAAGAATTGATGCTTTTGAGCTGTGGTGTTGGAGAAGACTCTTGCAAGTCCCTTGGACTGCAAGGAGATCCAACCAGTCCATTCTAAAGGAGATCAGTCCTGGGTGTTCATTGGAAGGACTGATGTTGAAGCTGAAACTCCAATACTTTGACCACCTGATTCAAGGACCTGACTCATTTGAAAAGACCCTGATGCTGGGAAAGATTGAAGAGGGGAGGAGAAGGGGACGACAGAGGATGAGATGGTTGGATGGCATCACTGACTCAATGGATATGAATTTGAGTAAGCTCCAGGAATTATTGATGGACAGGGAAGCCTGGCGTGCTGCAGTCCATGGGGTCACAAAGAGCTGGACACGACTGAGCAGCTGAACTGAACTGAACTGAACTTAGCAGTCTGTTTTGGAACAAAATCAGATTAATGAGGTAACTGTTCCACAGCATGCTACCCAGGATGTCTATAGACAAGTGAAAGCTCTTAAATGAGAATACATTTGAAATGCTTTATTCTGTGCTCTTGCTTAGCCAAGTATTAACATAAATGGTGATAATAGTGGGCAATCAACTGGAGAGTATCTTCTGGTAAACATATGAAGGGGAGAAGCAACAGTAGTGAACACGTTGGCTTTGAAAGTGCTAAGTATATTTTAAAATGCTTTAATATTTTATTTGAATTGACACCTTGTTAAACAGGTTATGTTCAATCTTTACCAAAATACTATCTTAGACTGTGATAAAAGAGTCAGTGTGCAAATCACCTCCCACTATTTATTGACATTTATGATATCAGATGTGCTCTGGAATCCTCTGTCTTTTTTAACAGAATAGAAACAGTGTGAACCAAGAAGACGAGGATTGAGGATATCAATCTGAGAATTTTATTTCTGGCAGTAACAAGCTGTGAGACCTTTGGAAAGCTGTTTAGTATGTTTGCCTAGAATTATGTGCATTTCCGAAGGAAGTGTTTAGAACAGATTTCTTTTCTTTCTTTTTCTTGTTTTTTAGCATTTTACAACCTGAAATTTCTTTGATTCTTTCTGTGCTGGAACATCTATAATAGATGAGAAGTTTCTTGTACTATTTTCTTTGATTCAGTAATGCATCACCATTCATTTCTTGAAGGCCTACTATGTCTCAGGGGCTGATCCAGGTTTTATGGAGGTAATTGACCTAAAGATATTTAAAATCTAGTTTAGGTACAGTAAAATAATTATAGGATAAAACAAAACCATCTATCATGGGACATTTAATCAATTATTATCTGCTCTCCTAAAGGACAATTGCCTTCTTCCTCTCAAATATTTTCCAAATCCTCCATCTCCATTAGTGAAAGTCACTTTTCTTTACTCCTGTTCTTGTTGTTACTGTTTAGTTGCTAAGTTGTATCCAACTCTTTTTGTGATCCCATAGACTGTAGCCCACCAGGCTCCTCTGTCCATGAGATTTCCCAGGCAAGAATACTGGAGAAGGTTGCCATTTCCTTCTCCAGGGGATCTTCCCAACCCAAAGACAGAACCTGCGTCTCTTGCACTGACAGGCGGATTCTTTACCACTGAGCCACTGGCAAGGCCCCTCTTTCCTCCTTAGAGAACCAAGACGCACATCCAGACTTTCTGCAAACAGTATCTCTCACAAACTGCTTCCAATAGAGAGATTTCTAACCACTCAGTTTACAACACTGCATTCCAAAGGGACTGGCACATTTTCCAGAATAAAAACAAAGCAAAAACCACTCACATGTTAGTGAGATTAATAACAAAACTGTAGCAATTGTTTAAATCAGTTACCATAGTATTTGTTTCAAATCAGCTATAAAAATAATGTCAGAAATATTCATCTCAATTTCTTCTGTGTACACATACTAAAATCTGCATAAATATAGTATATCTACGTGGATCCAGTGTTAAAATTTTTAAAAAGGATTGATAGAGCAGACATTGGAGAGACTGTGTCCAGACACTCCAATTGTTTAAAGACAAATACATATTCTTTCTTTCTTTGCTTATTATCCCTGCAAAAGGGGAAGTTAGAGTTACTCATCTGTTAATTATGTGCATTCCAAAGATCTAGTTTGCAACTATGGTTCTATATTGTAACTTAAGACAGTTATGTAGCATTTATGTAGATAAACATCTGTGCCCAAGACCTGACTAACCCACAAATATGCTCTGTGACCTTTGATCTACTTAATTTCACTGAAATTCCCAGTTTTTATTTCCTTCATCCATAAAATAAAGGAATTAGACAAGAAATTCTATAATTTTTTCCAGAGCTAAATTTTTACCACTCTATTTTAATGGTTTTAATTTTTTATAATGCAGAAATAAACTGACGATACTTTTCAATTTAAAAAAGTCCCCAAAATAGCAAAACATGAACACATGTATTATGATAATTTCATAGCACTGTAAATTTAGTAAGTTATTAACTTCGTGTTTGAAACAAAAATTAAAATGTCTGTAATATTCAGTATGGAAATGGAAATAACACCATATATCTGAGACTGTGTAAATAATCTGCATGGCAAAGAGGCTTAATTATTAATAATTCTCTAGCAATATGTGTTTCATTTGAGATTCTCTGCTATCTGCAGCTCTCTTCAGAGCTGTAGTGGCAGGGGTGATAGTATCCCTCCTAGAGATTGTATATACATGAACCGTTTCTTAGTGCAGAGATTTGAGTTTGTTTCTATGTTGCTGACTTTTAAAAAAATTAGAACATGTCTGGAGAAGGCAATGGCACCCCACTCCAATACTCTTGCCTCGGAAATCCCATGGACGGAGCAGCCTGGTAGGCGGCAGTCCATGGAGTTGCAAAGAGTCGGGCATGACTGAGTGACTTCACTTTCACTTTTCACTTTCATGCATTGGAGAAGGAGATGACAACCCACTCCAGTATTCTTGCCTGGAGAATCCCAGGGACAGGAGCCTGGTGGGCTGCCATCTTTGGGGTCGCACAGAGTCGGACATGATTAAAGTGGCTTAGCGGCAGCAGCAGCAGCAAAACATGTCAACATGGTATACAAGTTGCTCAACTCAAGCATAAAGCAATATTTCAATATTCATCAGATCCTCTGGCTTGACAGGGTCAGTTTTGGTTTTCAAAGTTTGGGGCCAAATGTCTACCTGTCTTAGGAAAGCCGTGGGCATTCTGTGTCCCAAAGTCATGGGCATCTTCATTTAACAAATTGTGTAATATTGGAGTCTCTTCTTTGATTCAGTTCTTCACTAGTTACTGTTATTATTTCAAGTAAGGTGTAGTGAAAGTCACTCAGTCGTGTCTGACTCTTTGTGACTCCATGGACTGTACAGCCTATGGGATTCTCCAGGCCAGAATACTGGAGTGGGTAGCCTTTCCCTTCTCCAGGGGATCTTCCCAACCGAGGAATCAAACCCAGGTCTCTTGCATTGCAGGCAGATTCTTTACCAGGTGAGCCAAAAGGGAAGCCCAAGAATACTGAAGTGGGTAGCCTATCCCTTCTCTAGCAGATCTTCCCGACCCAGGAATCGAACTTGGGTTTCCTGCATTGCAGGTGGATTCTTTACCAACTGAGCTATCAGGGAAGACCAATTACTTGAGCTTTTATATTATTTCGAGATAAAGGGAGGTCTAAAACTTATTGAATCTCCTGGTTACAGCATTGAATAGACATCTTTAAAAAGTTAACTGTATCTAACTTGTTTGTGTGTGTATATGTTTGTGTGTGTGTGTGAAGCTTAAGTGAAAACATTGTCATATTGATACCTAGAAAACAAGAATCTATTAATTATACATTTCCACCTTAGGAGTATTTTAAGTGAGTGCTTTCTGTGTAGGCCATTTGAAACTGTTTGTGTCTCCCTATTTTTTAGACTATTAGTTCAGCCTCTATGCTACTTTTTCAACCTGATCACACTGAAACAGTACATTTTAAATGTTCGTCATTAGTGAATGTTTGGGAGATAATGATACCTATATAACAGGATGTTTTCAGTTTGATTTCTGGGTTGTAAGAAGTGGTGAACCAATTAAAAGAGATACTGCTCTTCAAATAGCTTAATTTTTGTGCAAATTTTCCTAATTTGTTCAACTTACATCAGTTTTTTAAAAAAATATTGACAACGGCTTGTTTTCCTTTGAAAGCATAAACTGTAAGTAATGTAATTATTGTTTTCAAGGTAGCTTTATTAATTATATCACTTTGTTTAAAATATTTATTCATTCTAATCTAATAGAAATACAATTTTATACTATCATTTTAGATTACTCATGCTATTGCTTTCTTTAATGCAAGAACCCTGTAATGTATGGGGCTTCATTTTTGTATTAACTATTATTTTGTCACTGTTTTGGTATTTATTTGTATATTGATTAGTTTGTAAGTATATCCTCTTTGCCTGACTAGTGACTTTCTCCAAGTTTGGACTTGCTTTTCTAAAAGTTATATCAATATATAAAGTCTTCATTAATTTTTCAGATTTAAAAGTTTGTGTTAGATAAGCGTTTTTTCATCTGTAAATGAATAGTATTCTGGTAGATGTGGAAGTGGAAATTATGCAAAGCCTTTGGTCAGACAGTTTAACTTATTGTTTAATGGTATAACGTTTATATGATGGATTTGAGAGAAATGGAACAGCTAATCCAAAACTTGCTTAAAACGCAGCAGCCTGAGACATTCCCTGTTTCTGTGCGTTTGTAAACTGGCAAAAGGGTTCTGAAAGGCATTTCAACTAGTTAAACTGATTGATAGGCATTTATTCAAAATCTGTTCAATGATTGTTTACTGAGCACCTGTTCGATAGCAGACAGAATTCTAGGCAATGGATAAAGAGAGGTAAACAAAAAGGCATGGTCTCTTCCAAAAACAGTGATTGTGCAGGTGAGGGTGGTGACCACTTCAGATTGGAAAGTCAGAGGAGACCACTTTGAAAAATTATATTTAAGGTGAGAACTAAAGGAAATGATATTTCTATTTTTTAATTAATTTATTTTAGTTGGAGGCTAATTACTCTACAATATTGTAGTGGGTTTTGCCATACATTGACATGAATCTGCCATGGGTGTACATGTGTTCCCCATCTTGAACTCCCCTCCTGCCTCCCTCCCCATCCCTCCCCTCAGGGTCATCCCAGGGCAGCAGCCCTGAGCCCCCTGTCTCATGCATCGAACCTGGACTGGCATCTATTTCACATGTGATAATATACATGTTTCATTGCTATTCTCAAATCATCCCACCCTCGCCTTCTCCCATAGAGTCCAAAAGACTGTTTTTTACATCTGTGTCTCTTTTGCTGTCTCGCACAAATGATATTACTTTCACACACTTTTTGTGTGTGAAATTGAGGAAAAATTGCATGGGAAAAAACAACAAAAAAAAGGCAGTGTGTGTGTGTAAAGGCACAAAGGAAAGAGCATGGCCCACTGGAGAAAGAAAAGGAGGACAGCTGCACCAGGACGTGGGAGAGGAGGACGTGAGATGAGATGCCAGCAGAGAAGTGGGAGAGCAGATAGGGCAGAAGCATACAGGAGCTCAGGTTTTTCCAAAGTGAAGTGAGAATCCACCAAAGGGCTGAAACCAGTAGAATAACATCATGCTAAGTATCACTTTGGCAATTTGCTGATTGTGAATTCAAGCAAGGCAAGAATGGAGAAGGGGAGAGGAATAAGGAAACCAGTCCAGGTAAAAGGTGATGGTGGCTCGGACTGGGGTGGTGGACACACAGCAAAGTGGACAGATTTGAGGCAAGTTGCCGAAATTTAATTCTCAAGCTTTGCTAATGATTGATGTATAAGGAAGAAGAATAACTTCCAGTTTTCTGATGTGAGTGGCAGGTTAGATGGTGGTGCCATTAACTGAGATGAGATTGAATGGGGGCGGGGGGCAAAAAAGCTAGGAGTAAAATGAAAATATATACATCTGGTCATGGTAATGCTGTGATGCCTCTGATACACCCAAGTGGGTGTGTCAAGAGCCAGTTAGAGACACAGGATCTGAAGTACGAGCTAGTATTATAAGCTTGGAGGCATTATAGACAGACAGAACCAAGCCCTGAGCATTGAGAAGAGCCGCAGCTAAGAGTCAGGGCAGATCAGGTGGGACCAGAAAGTGGGGGTCAGCTCAGACCAATATTGTGAGCTCAAATACATCCATGGGCTGAGAAGTTGGGATTATGCATGTCTTTGACCCTCATGCTGGGAAAGGTTGAGGGCAGGGGGAGAAGGGGGAAACAGAAGGTGAGATTGTTGGATTGCATCACCGACTCGCCTTCTCCACAATGGACATGAGTTTGAGCAAACTCCAAGAGATAGTGAAGGACAGGGAAGCCTGGCAGGCTGCAGTCCATGGGGTCACAAGGAATCGGACAGGACTTAGTGACTGAAAAACACCACCTTTGACAAAAGGAGTTCTGTGAACAGAGGAGAGTGAAATTCAGATAGGAGGGGACTGTAATGCAAATAACTTGCTTAAACAAATCTTTAGGAAGTTGGGCAGTTAAAGGGATCAGATAAATGGATAAAGAAATCAGATATGTAAATAAATCCAGTCCGGAACTGCAGGGGGAAATGGCAGCCCACTTCAGTACCCTTGCCTGGAAAATCCCCTGGACGGAGGAGCCTGGTAGGCTGCAGCCCATGGGGTCGCAAAGAGTCGGACACGACTGAGCGACTTCACACACACGTGGAGTCACAGGGAGAGTTTTGATGATGTCGCTTTAGGTGAAATGAATTGCTGTGTATTGAAGGGAATAATTCAGGGGAGGGAAAAGTTGATAATTGTGGAGAAAGTAGTAACTGAGTGTGTTAAGTCCTTGAAAAACCCTGAGGAGCCAGGATGTGGAGCACATCCATATAAACATGGGCAGTGGGCAGAAACCGAGGAAGCTCTCCTGCTCTAGTTGTCTGTTTCTGTGGGTGGTTCAAACCAGTTCCTGATTTTTGTTTTCAATTTGAGAAATTTTTCTTCATAGAGAAACTAATGAGCTGCTGCTGCTGCTAAGTCGCTTTAGTCGTGTCCGACCCTGTGCGACCCCAGAGACGGCAGCCCACCAGGCTCCCCCATCCCTGGGATTCTCCAGGCAAGAACACTGGAGCGGGTTGCCATTTCCTTCCCCAATGCATGAAAGTGAAAAGTGAAAGTGAAATCGCTCAGTCGTGTCGGACTCTTCGCGACCCCATGGACTGCAGCCTACCAGGCTCCTCCATCCATGGGATTTTCCAGGCAAGAGTACTGGAGTGGGGTGCCATTGCCTTCTCCTCCAAACTAATGAGCACCTATGATTTACTTTTTATTTAATGATACAAAAGGGTATTTAGTGAAATACAAGTTTCTGTTCATCTCAGGTCCTATTCAAGAAAACCACTGTTATAGAAGCTAGTATATTAACTTCAGAAATATTCTGTTCACATTAATGAATTCTTAGGTCTGTCTTTAAAAAGAAATATTGGTTTACTTATTTGGCTGTTCCAGGTCTTAGTTGTGGCATATATATATATATAATATTTTCCATAAATAATATATATATATTTCTCCATTTTTTCTTGTATCAAAGTGCCAACAAGAAAGTGCTGACCAATGTAAGAAAATTCAAAGGGCGCTTATTTAGAAATGGTTAATTACAAGGGATGTATGGAGTGCCAAGGGATTGGGTATGCTGCAAAATAGTTGGCACCACTCTTAGACTCAAAGGGATGAGGGGAGGGCGAGGTTAGAAAACTCAGAGGTACACATGGCAAACTTGAGAGGAGACATTATCTTCAAAGGGCAGGGCCAGACTGAGGCAACCACACAAGGAGAGAACCAGGAAAATGAATGCTCCGATGCAATGCTTTTCTCTTCCTCCAAACTCCTGCCATGGACTCCCATCGGTTAAACCCAATATGAAATCATAGGAGTTAGGGTTTTTCAGTGCATCTGCTTCACGGAGCTGAGAGCAGAGTGGAGAAAAATTGAGAGTGATTCTGGAGTACAATCTCCCCCTAACACACACTCACCAGATTGTATTGAAATATAACTGATACAGAGAAGAATGCTTTTTTAAAAAATTCTTAATGATGCAGATAACAAGAGTGTGCTCACTCACCTAGAACCAGATATATCCTGAACTGTGAAGTCAAGTGGACCTTAGGAAGCATTACTATGAACAAAGCTAGTGGAGGTGATGGAATTTCAGATGACCTATTTCAAATCCTGAAAGATGATGCTGTGAAAGTGCTGCACTCAATATGCCAGCAAATTTTGAAAACTCAGCGAGGGCCACAGGACTGGAAAAGGTCAGTTTTCATTCCAATCCCAAAGAAAGGCAATGCCAAAGAATACTCAAACTGCTGCACAGTTGGCCTCATTTCACATGCTAGTGAGGTAACGCTCAAAATCCTTAAGCTGGGCTTCAGTAGTATGTGAACCGAGAACTTCCAGATGTACAAGCTTGANCAGTTTTCATTCCAATCCCAAAGAAAGGCAATGCCAAAGAATACTCAAACTGCTGCACAGTTGGCCTCATTTCACATGCTAGTGAGGTAACGCTCAAAATCCTTAAGCTGGGCTTCAGTAGTATGTGAACCGAGAACTTCCAGATGTACAAGCTTGATTTAGAAAAGACAGAGGAACAGAGATCAAATTGCCAGCATCCACTGGATCATAGAAGCAAGGGAATTCCAGTAAAACATCTGCTTCATTGACTATGGTAAAGCCTTTGACTGTGGATTGCAACAAACTGGAAAGCTATTAAAGAGATGGGAATACCAGACCATCTTACCTGCCTCCTGAGAAACCTGTATGCAGGTCAAAAGCAACAGTTAGAACCTTACATGAAACAACAAACTGGTTCAAAATCAAGAAGGGAGTACATCAAGGCTGTATATTGTCTCCCTGCTTACTTAACATATGCAGAGTACATCATGCAATATGCCAGGCTGGATAAATCACAAACTGGAATCAATATTACTGGAGAAATATTAACACTTTCAGATATGGAGATGATATGACTCTAATGGCAGAAAGTGAAGAACTAAAGAGCCTCTTGATGAGGATGAAAGAGGAGAGTGAAAAGGCTGGCTTAAAACTCAACATTCAAGAAACTAAGATCCTAGCATCTGGTCCCATCACTTCATGGCAAATATATGTGGGATAAGGAAATGGTGACGGATTTTATTTTCTTGGGCTCCAAAATCACTGTGGACAGTGACTATAGCATGAAATTAAAAGACACTTGCTCCTTGGAAGAAAATCTTGACAAACCTAAACAGAATATTAAAGCAGAGGCATCACTCCACTGAAAAAGCTTCATATAGTCAAAGCTATGTTTGTTTGTTGTTTGTTAAATTAATTTATTTATTATTGAAGGATAATTGCTTTATAGAATTTTGCTGTTTTTTGTCAAACCTCAACATGAATCAGCCACAGGTACACATATATCCCCTTCCTTTTGAACCCCCCTCCCGTCTCCTTCCCCATCCCACCCCTCTAGGTTGATTCAGAGTCCCTGTTTGAGTTTCCTGAGCCATACAGCAAATTCCTGTTGGCTATTTAATTTACATATGGTAGTGTAAGTTTCCATGTTACTCTTTCCATACATCTCACCCTCTCCTCCCCTCTCCCCATGTCCATAAGCCTATTCTCTATGTCTGTTTCTTTATTGTTGCCCTGTACATAAATTCATCAGTAGCCTTTTTCTGGATTTTGTGTATATGTGTTAGAAAGCTACGGTTTTTCCAGTAGTCATGTATGGATGTGAGAATTGGACCATAAAGAAAGCTGAGCTCCGAAGAATTGATGTTTTCAAATTGTGGTGCTTGAGAAGACTCTGAGAGTCTCTGGGATTGCAAGGAGATCAAACCAGTCAGTCCTAAAGGAAATCAACCATAAATATTCATTGGAAGGACTGATGCTGAAGCTGAAGCTCCATTACTTTGGTCACATGATGCGAAGAGCCAACTCATTGGAAAAGACCCTGATGCTGGGAAAGATTGAGGGCAGGAGGAGAAGGGGACAACAGATATTGAGATGTTTGGATGGCATCACCGACTCAAGAGACATGACTTTGTGCAAACTCTGGGAGATAGTGAAGGATAGGGAGGCCTGGTGTGCTGCAGTCCATGGGGTCACAAAAAGTCAGACACAACTGAGCAACTGAACTGATAGTGTGAAATAATTGCTACAGTGTGGTAAATTAACACATCTATCACCTCATATAGTTATGTTTTTTTGGTGTGGAGAAAACTTTTAAGATCTATCCAGTTAGCCTGTCTCATGAATATAGCATAACAGTATTGTAACTTAGACCCCCAGAACATAGTCATCTCATAACCGGAAATGTGTACCCTTTGACTACATTCACCTGTTAACTACAACCCCCAACATCTGCCCCTGGCAACCACCAACCTGCTGTTTCTATGAGTTCATATTGTTGTGGTGGTTTTTAAGTCTTTATTGAATTTATTACAATATTGCTTCTTTTTTTGCTTTGGCTTTTTGGCCACGAGGCATGTGGGGTCTTAGTTCCCTGACCACAGATTGAACCCACATTCCCTGCATTGGAAGGCAAAGATTTTACCACTGGACTGCCAGTGAAGCCCCGAGTTCAGTGTTTTTAGACTCCACATCTACATTAAGTCACAAGGTATTTGTCTTTCTCTGTCTGACTTACTGCAAATGGATGATTTCCTACCTTCATGTATCATCATATTCACTTCACTATTCACTCGAACACCACAGCAATCGTTATTTAAAACAAATGGAGGCGTATTATAAACACTGGTCTATACATTTTGCTTTCTCTTGCTGACAATATATCTTAGAGACTGCATCTGATCAGTGCACATAGATCTGCCTTGTCCTTTTAACAGCTTTCAGTGGTTTCATTATGTATTACCTTCATTTATTAGTGGCTTCCTAATCAATGAGTATCTTTTGCCCCCATTTTTGGCTGATATAAATAAGGCTTCAATAGATGCTTTAAATATGACTTTGAAAAAATGTGCTAGTATAAATGCACTGGTCATAGCAAACACCCTCTTCCAACAACACAAGAGAAGACTCTACACGTGGACATCACCAGATGGTCAACACCGAAATCAGATTGATTATATTCTATGCAGCCAAAGATGGAGAAGCTCTATACAGTCAACAAAAACAAGGCCGGGAGCTGACTGTGGCTCAGATCATGAACTCCTTATTGCCAAATTCAGACTCAAATTGAAGAAAGTAGGGAAAACCACTAGACCATTCAGGTATGACCTAAATCAAATCCCTTATGATTATACAGTGGAAGTGAGGAATAGATTTAAGGGCCTAGATCTGATAGATAGAGTGCCTGAAGAACTATGGAATGAGGTTCGTGACATTGTACGGGAGACAGGGATCAAGACCATCCCCATGGAAAAGAAATGCAAAAAAGCAAAATGGCTGTCTGGGGAGGCCTTACAAATAGCTGTGAAAAGAAGAGAGGCGAAAAGCAAAGGAGAAAAGGAAAGATATAAGCACCTGAATGCAGAGTTCCAAAGAATAGCAAGAAGAGATAAGAAAGCCTTCTTCAGTGATCAATGCAAAGAAATAGAGGAAAACAACAGAATGGGAAAGACTAGAGATCTCTTCAAGAAAATTAGAGATACCAAGGGAACATTTCATGCAAGGATGGGCTCGATAAAGGACAGAAATGGTATGGACCTAACAGAAGCAGAAGATATTAAGAAGAGGTGGCAAGAATACACAGAAGAACTGTACAAAAAAGATCTTCACGACCCAGATAATCATGATGATGTGATCACTAATCTAGAGCCAGACATCTTGGAATGTGAAGTCAAGTGGGCCTTAGAAAGCATCACTACGAACAAAGCTAGTGGAGGTGATGGAATTCCAGTTGAGCTGTTTCAAATCCTGAAAGATGATGCTGTGAAAGTGCTGCACTCAATCTGCCAGCAAATTTGGAAAACTCAGCAGTGGCCACAGGACTGGAAAAGGTCAGTTTTCATTCCAATTCCAAAGAAAGGCAATGCAAAAGAATGCTCCAATTACCGCACAATTGCACTCATCTCACATGCTAGTAAAGTAATGCTCAAAATCCTCCAAGCCAGGCTTCAGCAATACGTGAACCGTGAACTCCCTGATGTTCAAGCTGGCTTTAGAAAAGGCAGAGGAACCAGAGATCAAATTGCCAACATCCGCTGGATCATGGAAAAAGCAAGAGAGTTCCAGAAAAACATCTACTTCTGCTTTATCGACTATGCCAAAGCCTTTGACTGTGTGGATCACAATAAACTGTGGAAAATTCTGAAAGAGATGGGAATACCAGACCACCTAACCTGCCTCTTGAGAAATCTGTATGCAGGTCAGGAAGCAACAGTTAGGACTGGACATGGAACAACAGACTGGTTCCAAATAGGAAAAGGAGTGCGTCAAGGCTGTATATTGTCACCCTGCTTATTTAACTTATATGCAGAGTACATCATGAGAAACGCTGGACTGGAAGAAACACAAGCTGGAATCAAGATTGCCGGGAGAAATATCAATAACCTCAGATATGCAGATGACACCACCCTTATGGCAGAAAGTGAAGAGGAGCTAAAAGGCCTCTTGATGAAAGTGAAAGAGGAGAGTGAAAAAGTTGGCTTAAAGCTCAACATTCAGAAAACGAAGATCATGGCATCTGGTCCCATCACTTCATGGGAAATAGATGGGGAAACAGTGGAAACAGTGCCAGACTTTATTTTTTTGGGCTCCAAAATCACTGCTGATGGTGACTGCAGCCATGAAATTAGAAGACGCTTACTCCTTGGAAGAAAAGTTATGTCCAACCTAGATAGCATTTTCAAAAGCAGAGACATTACTTTGCCGACTAAGGTCCGTCTAGTCAAGGCTATGGTTTTTCCTGTGGTCATGTATGGATGTGAGAGGTGGACTGTGAAGAAGGCTGATCACCGAAGAATTGATGCTTTTGAAGTGTGGTGTTGGAGAAGACTCTTGAGAGTCTCTTGGACTGCAAGGAGATCCAACCAGTCCATTCTGAAGGAGATCAACCCTGGGATTTCTTTGGAAAGAATGATGGTAAAGCTGAAACTCCAGTACTTTGGCCACCTCACGCGAAGAGTTGACTCATTGGAAAAGACTCTGATGCTGGGAGGGATTGGGGGCAGGAGAAGAAGGGGACGACCGAGGATGAGATGGCTGGATGGCATCACTGACTCAATGGATGTGAGTCTGAGTGAACTCCGAGAGATGGTGATGAACAGGGAGGCCTGGCGTGCTGCGATTCATGGGGTCGCAAAGAGTCGGACACGACTGAGCGACTGAACTGAACTGATATGTGTGATAAATTCTCAGAAATACATTAGCTGAACCAAAATTTGAAATTAATGATTTGCCAGTAACCCACCAAACAGTTTGCACTCTGTTCCAGAAAGCAAAAAACGTAAGTGTTAGTCACTCTTTGGACCCGACAGACCTACATGGACCCCATGTAGCCCACCAGGATGCTTTGTCCATAGAATTCTCCAGGCAAGAATACTGGAGTGGGTTGCCATGCCCTCCTCCAGGGGGTCTTCTCAACCCAGGAATCAAACCCAGATCTCCCACATTGCAGGCAGACTCTTTACCGTCTGAGCCACCAGAGAAGCCCAATTTAATCTGTGCTTCTTTGATTTTGAATGATGATGAACACTTTGCTGTATGTTTAAAAATCATGTGTGTTTTTTTGTGCGTGAACTGCCCCATTCATACATGCCCTTTGCTCATGTTTTAATTGACTTTTTTCTTATTGATTCATAAGGATTCTTTATATCAAAAAGAAATTGGCTTTGTCTGTCATATTAAAAAGTTTTCCCAGTGTGCTGCTAGTGTTTGAACTTGGTGATGTTTGACTGTGACAGATATATTTTTAAATCTTTATGAAGTCAAATCTATTAATCTTCACTTTTATAGTTTCTTGGTTTGTGACCTCGTTAGAAATACTCTTATAGCTACAGATTACAAAATGAACTCCTTCATACTTTATTATTCTTTTAATTTCCTTTTCATATTTAAGAGCTTTATCTATATGGAATTTGTCCTGGTATCAAGTATGAAGTGAGGACTTTATTCTTTCTCAAATGAGTAGTTGGTTGTCGTACACTACTTATTAAGTAGTCCATTTTGCCCACTTATTTGACATGCCACTGTTAATATATTTATATATGTCATTGTATTTAGTCCTGGATTCTCACAGTTGTTCTATCAGTTTGTCTTTCTCTTAATGCACCAATCTTAATTTCTTCTTATAGACACACTTGGTGTTTTATTATTCACTAGGAATCATCTTACCCTGTTACGCATCAATGTCAGAGTGTTCCTGGCTGTTGCATATATTTTCCACATAAATTTTAGAATTTTAATGACTTTCATAATTTCTCATTAGGCATGTTTATGCTAATATTCTAACAAGATGTGTGTGTGTGTGTGTATGAATGCGCACTTAGTCGTGTCCAACTCTTTGTGACCCTGTGGACTGTGGCGCACTAGGCTCCTCCATCCGTGAATTTTCCAGGCAAGAATACTGGAGTGGGTTGCCATTTCCTTCTCCAGAAGATCTTCCCAACCCAGGGATCGAACCCACGCCTCTTGAGTCTCTGGCATTGGCAGGCGGATTCTTTACCACTAAAACGACCTGGGGACAGCCATTCTAAATTGAGCTCACTTGGGAAACTTTTAAATTATGAATTTAAATTTTAAAATTAATATCTTAAAATTTTTGATAGCATTTGAGATTTACCTACCTTTAGTTATATAAGAAAAGTTGTTACCTCAAACTGAAAATGTCACTGTTTGTCACTGTTTCCTAAACACAGAATATCTGAGACATTTTTGTTTGCTTTCTTTCCGAGTAATCATCTAATAATATAGTCTCTTTAATCCTTTTGCTTCTTTGCAGTTTCATTCTACTTCAGAAGTCTATAATATTCTACTTGGGACATTAAAACAGCTATTTAGGTGATTTTTTTTTGCCTTTAGTTTTTCCTCTCCAGTCTATTCTGCATAATCTACTATCTTAATATCTTAAAATACATATTTGCCAAGTAAGTTTATTTTTTAAGAGAGTCTTCAATTACTCTTATTGCTAGAAAAAAATGTCCTAAAAGTCCCCAAATTACTGAAAGTCATCTTATTAGGGCTCCAAATAATAGAATTTTGCCATGTATTTCTTTGACAGTCTGGCTCTATTTTCACGTGGATAAAGTTCAGAATCTCTTGGAGAATGGATGGCCTATGCCTCCTCACACACTATCCCATAAATACTAGTTCTTGCAATTAAACTTTTTGATCAGAAAGCTTAATTAAACATCACAGATTATTCTACATAATAGGCACTCAATAAATAAATGTTGAGTGGGTAAACAAGGCTGTATTCTCCGGGAAAGTCCTTAACTTTGTGATTAACACACTCTGACCTGAACTAAGCCTAGGTTCATAAATATCTGTTGTTGAGGCTTTTTGCGCCTAAAGTATAAGGCAGCAGGTAAAGGCTTAAATGTAACTATCAAATGTATCTTAGAAAGCCAGATGTAGGTCAACCTCAGGGCAGATTAACTGAAGGTCTGTATTAGTTAGAATATATCTGCTATTGCAATAAAGACCAAAATCACCTCACCTCTTTTACTTATATTTCTTAACAACATTTGCATAGGTGGCTCAGGGCTGGTATGTTATCCAGAGCCCAGTCTCCTAATAATTTTCCTGTGCCATCCTTTTGTGTCCTGAGATGTCTGCTCCAGCTCTCACTCACCATCAGGGATTCATTGCAGGAAGGAGATCAGGAGGGCAAAACAAAACGCCTGTCCCCTAAAGTACAAAGAGCCCAGAGAATGGTATCTTTAGCACTTATAGCAATAAATTCCATTGCTACTGGAGAAGGGAGCTTCCCAGCTGGCACTAGTGGTAAAGAACCTGCCTGCCAATACAGGAGGCATAAGAGATGCAGGTTCAATCTCTGGATTGGGAAGATCCCCTGGAGAAGAGAATGGCAACCCATGGGAGTGTTCTTGCCTGGAGAATCCCATGGACAGAGGAGCCTGAAAGGCTGCAGTCCATGGGGTCACAAAGAGTCGACTTAGCACACACTCATGCATGCAAATAGGAGAAGGGGATCATAGATTTGGGGAACAATATGCAACATGTTGATGACTTAATTGAAAAGACTGGTTCTGTGCTTTCTGTTCCCTGGGGACTAGGAGAGTCTCCCTCCCAAAAGTGTACTGCCTTGAGAAGGAGAGAAGATACCTGAAAATATCAGGGTGATGATAGGAAGGAAGAAAGGGGAAAGGGCTTGGTCAGACAGCCATACTTTCTGCTGTAACCCTCCCTCCTGAATGCAGACTTTCCTCTCTAGCCGAATTTGACAATCCATTATTTCATACCCACCTTTTGTATTAAGTCATACTAGCCCAGGCCCCTGGGTTCCCTCCATGTGGAAAGGTGCTCCTCCACTTTCCAGACTAAGCTAAGTCTATATTTCTTTTCAAGAAGTGAACTTTTCCATAAAACCTCAGTATGCTCATATAATAGTGGTATATTGCCTTAATCCTATAGCAAAGTTTTTAATATTAAGCATAGAGAGACCTGACTTGCTAATTACATTTTTTAAAAGCTAGTACAATTTCTTAAGGACAAAATTTGCTTTATTCTTTGCTTCTCCATAGTTTGTTTTAGAGTGACTGAAGCAGGTTCTGATTATAAAGAGCTTACCGTTGTATATTCAGGTTAAACAGAATGTTCCAGCAGCTGGAAACAGGCAAAGGGACTAATGATCTTGCATCTCCCTCTCCTCCTATGAGCCTATAATGTCTTAAAAGATGTTATATTCATAAAATTATGGGGAAAATATTTAAAAATTATGCTTCAAAATAAATTACCAAATAAAATAAACTCACATTTATTGTAATAGCAATTATTCTTAAGGTGTTTATATTGTAAGGCTAAAATTAATAATTTAAATAGTTAGTGGAAAAGCATAGCATTTTTAGACAGATATGAGCCAAAGATATCTGATAATTTTAATGGAAGTTTTAAGCATAATTTATAATTTATGAAGTATAGTAAATATATCCACATTTGTGTGTGTGAGCGTGCTTCACCTGTGAGTTGCTTTAGTCGTGTCTGACTCTTTGAGACCCTATAAAATGTAAGCCTTCCAGGTTCCTCTGTCCATGGGGATTCTCCAGGCAAGAATACTGAGTGGGTTGCCATGCCCTTCTCCGTGGGATCTTCCTGACCCAGGCATTGAACTTGTGTCTCTTGGGTCTCCTGCATTGGCAGCCTGGTTCTTTACCACTAGCACCACCTGGGAAGCCCATATCTATATTTACATAGTTCTGTAAATAAATGCTTCTTGAAGGAGTGCCATCAATATAACATTAGCTTTTCTGGTTATGCAACTATAAAACTAAGTTATGCAGTAATGAAATACTAAATTAGTTCCTAAAATTATGATTATTTCTCTATATAATTTCAGTTTGAACAGAAGAAATATAAGGCAGTAATATATGCTCCATAGAAAGTATGCCTTCAAATAAAATTAAAATCTAATTAGAGTGAGAATAAAAGTACTAAAATATTTTTGAGATCAATGTTGAAGGTAATGCAGAAGAAAACCATACCGTGATAGTGGAAATAGCCCTGAGAGCCAGGAGTGTTAAAAATGGCACTAAGAAACCAAAGTTTCAAAATGAATTTCTTGTCTTGATAAACAGAAGTAAAATTGGGAACTGAGATGAACAGAAAAAATCATAAATTCAGAAGCTCATTTATGCTAAGGTGACAATTTATAAATCACTTTAAATAATTTTCTAATAGCTCACAAAATACTGTATAAGTAAACCTGAATTTTTTTTCCCCTAAAGTTTAGAACGTGGCAAATGTAATGTCTAGGTATAAAATCTGTGCAATCTGAAAGCAGATTAAGTGTCTTGGTATTGGCCTCTTTGCAAGCATGAAACAGCTGGAGAACCTCAGCTGACTCTGAGTTGAAAAGCAGGGAGCTTCATTTTAAGGTGGAATGAAACTGCCTTTGTAGTCAGTGATTGCTTCCTATAAATTACATGAGGTCTATAGTCAGATTCTGAAATGATTAAACCTACTAACTGAGATTAGGAGATTATTATGTTGCCACTCTGAATGCATCATATAAAAAATTGTAGGAGAGCCTACAAAAAGAGTACAGTCTCAGGATAAATGGCAGCACAGATCAAATTTGCCCTTTCCACACACTCTCTTCTCTCTGTTTCCTCTGTTCTTGGGCCATTTCTTTTCCTGGTGTCCTCCTCCTTTGAGATCCTACTGTGGCAAACTGGAAATCCCTGGAGGCTTGTAATTAAAGCCATGATCTCTGACCAGCTGCATGAATTGTAAGGGTAATGCAAAATTTTTAATTTTATTTAAAACTATTTTATGAACAGGAGACATAGATAGACATTTCTCTAAAGGAAAACCAGGTGGCCAATGAGAGAAGGTGCTCAACAGTAGCACCTTTAATATGACACAAGTGAAATTATCTATGAAACAGGAACAGAGTCACCAATAGAGAGAACACACTTGTGATCGCCAAGGGGAAAGGAGGTGGGGAGTGGGGACTGAGAGTTTGGGATTAGCAGATGCTACTCATATATACAAAGGATAAACAACAAGTTCTTACTGTATAGCACAGGGAAATGTATCCAATATCCTGTGATACATCATAATGGAAAAGAATATATATATATATATATATATATATATATATGTACGGATGTGAGAGTTGAATCATAAAGAAGGCTGAGTGCTAAATAATTGATGCTTTCGAGCTGTGGTGTTGGAGAAGACACTTGAGAGTCCCTTGGACTGCAAGGAGATCAAACCAGTTAATCCTGAAGGAAGTCAACCCAGAAAGAATGTTCACTGGAAGGACTGTTGCTGAAACCGAAGATCCAAGATTTTGGCCACCTGATATAAAGAGCCAACTCATTGGAAAAGACCCTGCTGCTGGGAAAGATTGAAGGCAGGAGGAGAAGGGGATGACAGAAGATTAGATGGCTGAATGGCATCATCAATTCAAAGGACATGAGTCTGAGCAAGCTCCAGGAGACAGTGCAGGACAGGGAGGACTGGCATGCTGCAGTCTATGGGGTCACAGAGAGTCACACACGACTGAGTGACTGAACAACAACAATAATTGAATCACTTTGCTGTAGTGTAGAGATTAATACAGCATTGTAAATGAAGTATATTTAAATAAAATAAATTTTGAAGAATAAATACAGCTATCTTAACTTTTAAATATTGTAGAGAAGAAAATAACAGACCTTCAAAATGCTTTGAAGGCTACCAGTGCACTCAGATGCTGTCAGATTAACATCTTTTTGGATTTGAAGTAAAATTTATTCCACCATCCCTGTTTAAATAGTATCCATGGACTACAAAGTGAGCTGCTACAGGCACATCTGGTATGATTTGCAGTTTCTTTTATTTACGAACACCAATTTTCGCAATGCTTTACAATTAAAATCAAGCATAGGAATAAAAGAGATACTCAGGGTAAACTAAACTGCACTTGTCATCCATAACCCTGGATAGAGTTCTTGCATCCATCCAAACAGCCACTCTGTTCATATTGATTGACTTTATATTGAGTGTGTGTTACATATTTGAACTTCCAAAATATAGCTTGTGGGTTCTAAAGCATTTTGGAAAGAATTGCCACAACTGAAAAGAGGATTCTGCCTGAAAGACTCTCTGATGCCAGGTGTACAAAATGAAGCACAAGCGTGGTGTCGTGGAGTGGGTGGCCTGAGCACCGAGTCCAAGAAGATCCTGATGTTTGCCCTCAAAAGGCAGGGCCACGCCGGCCGAGGAGCGGCAGCCAAGCCAGAGGAGGCCGAGCGGCCGGATCCTGCCCGCCTGTGGCCCTCATCCTATCCTTCAAGTGCTATGTCTTGGACATCCATGAGCACGTGGTCCTGTCTCCCTGAGTGCCTGCCAGCCACCGCAGGCCCAGCCAGACCACTGGGCCAGATGTCCCTCTACCTCTGGGCTCTCCCTGGAGCCCCTGTGCAAGCCCCAGGGTGGTCTCTGTCCCCCTACCCCTGCACCTCCAGGCAGAGCCCCTGTGTGGGAAGGATCAAGGTCTCCCAGACTGCCCGGTTGGCGGCCAGCACTTGCCAGCTGCAAATAACCTCAGGACAGAGTCAACTGAATGCCGCCTCTTCTCCCGGAGCCCCTTGCTCACAGTAAATTGACACCTGTCAGCGTCTACCCCGTATGTTCCTCATCCTGGTCCAGTAGCTCTCAAGTTGGGGCAGCAAAGTCATTTTGATTCATTTTTGATGTGAACCAAACTTTCAAGTTAGGACATGCTCTGAAACAAATTATACATTTCCCGTGACCTACTAAAATAATGAGTTCACCAGAGCAAGAGTCTGGATTTAAGACTATAATCGTAGATAGGAATAATCGATATCACTTGTAGTGAAAGAGATGTTTTCTCTGAAATTATTTCAGTTCTTTGGTGTAAATTCCTAATGCTGAGTTCATCCATCCCTTTAGCCTGTCAATAGGCATTTACTGAATGGACTACACATCTTGCCATGCTACCAAACAAAAGATCAGAATCCCTCACTGAAGAATCTCACACTTTAGAAGAGACTGATGCTCAAGCAAATAATGACTACACAGTGTGATCATGGTATATTGTGCCTGTGTGTGTGCACATATCGCTTGAGCTGTGTTCTGCTCTTTGCCGCCCTATGGACTGTAGTCTGTCCATGAGATTCTCTAGGCGAGAATACTGGCGTGGGTTGCCCTGCTCTCCTCCAGGAGATCGTCCCAACCCAGGGATGAAACCTAGGTCTCTTGAGTCCACCTGTATTGGCAGGTGAACTCTTTACCACTAGTGACCACCTGTGAAGCCCAATGGCATATTGGACATAAATAGATGATTCCATAAGAGGGTGAGAGAAGACATAACTAATTAGGAACGGGGAAGCTAGGTTAATTCATATTTTGTTTTGCTTGGTAACTGGTCCTAACATTGTTTTTAATGTAGTGATAAAATATTATGGTTTGAAATATATTTGAATCAGCTTGATATAGAAATAAAACATTTATCACCATTAAGAATTAAAATGCTAGTAATCAACATAGAGGTATAATGTCAATTTAAAAATATAAATTTTAACAAACAATAATATGAAACTTTTATTTGAATAAAAGATGTCTTTTAAAGAAATTCTTAATACTGAATTTTAGAAATATTCAGTTAATCTCACTTGACTATTACATGGTTCTTGTGTGTAATAGAGAACCAATAGGACTCTATTACACCAATCTTTTTATTTTAATCATTTTGACATAGATTTTCTCATTTGTATGTTATTTAGAGCACATTTAGATTCCAAGAAGGTTTTCCTTTGAGACATAGTACACTCTGTACTACTTCCCCCTGAATTAATTGATATAATGAGCTGATATAAATTACTTTCACTATTAGCCTGAGCTAGTATTAAACATAACAAAATAGAAGGTAAACATACCATACAAAGGCATTTATGTACTGAAATCCCAAATTAAGTATCACGGATGATTTTTAGCTTTATGTAATGTTGGGGTGTCTGTACCCTTACTTCCTCCCATGATCTGGAGAATCAGGACTATTGTATAAGAATGCCTTCGGCTGAGGTCTGTGCCTGCGCACCTGTAGAGGGAAGTTGCTATGGCAATAGACCTGAACAACCCCGGAGCACCTACCCACTGATCATGGTTCTGTCTCCTTCTTGCTGCTTTCTTGAGTCCTCTGCTGGGAACAGTTTTCAACATTTTAATTATAAAAAATGCAAGTTCTCTTTTAAGGCATAAATGAAATGCTATAAACTTTATTAGACCCTTTATTTATATTTTGCTCATAACTACTCTAGTCTCCACATTGCTGTAACATTTCATATGCTTTGATGACTCATCAAATTCATCTTGGTATTGCATTTTGCATCAATCTTATCTCCCACCTCCATGTAAGTTATAGGGTCTTTGGAGGAGAAACACCTTTGGAGCCTGAATAACACCCATATCAAATTCAGATGGAATATAAGTGCTTATTAAATGTAGAGTGAATTTTCCATCCCACTTCATAAGAGTACATCATTATCCTCTTCCGATGCTGTATTTTCCCTTCATAATGGTCTTCCTCTCATTTTCTTCTCCTACAGTCTGTCTATTCATTGAGGCTCCATTAGAAGCAGTGTATTGTAAGCTGGATCCCTCATGTGAAATTCCATAGTGCATTACTAGTCCCTACCTCATGCCACTTTTTATTTCCACCTCATATGATGATTTTTGTGGATACAAGGTTTTACTTTTCTAGGTTTAAGCTCTTGAAAGGCAGCAAATAGAATCTGATTTATCTTCTGTTTCCCCGAGTGCTCAATAATCGTTTGTTGCCTGATGAAAGCTTTGTAAAGAGTTAGAGAGGAACAGCATTTCATGCCAAGTAGGGCCATGCCCTGCTAGGGTAGTTTTAGGCATGGCTGATGGTTAATTAAGAACAGGGAATGAAGAATAGTATCTCTGAGGTCAGTCCTATTCTATTCTGCAGCAAGACACTACCAGGCTTTTATGATTATTGAAATTTGAAGGATGTTTCTCTGTCTATCAACCTGTGACCCACTATTATAAGTTCTGCCTTTTTAATATGGGTGGACTTTTCTGCTTTAGATAGTTTCCCATTCAAATCTAGACGTTTTCGTGAATGCTAATACATAAGAAGAAAATAATTTGTAATATGGAAACAGTTTTCCAGAGCAGATTCCAACTTAACTATGTCTAGGATACAGGCAAAGTATACAATTGGGCCCTGTAAGTTGTGGTTTAGATGTTCATAGCTTCTGCTTGTTGGCCCTCTATTTCTTGCTTATTACTTACCTACTTTATGAACATTATCTCCTAACCTCAAAACTATTTATCAGGTATGTATAATTACTTCATTTTTCAAATGAGAATAGTGAAGCTTAGAAAGGTTAAATTACATTATCCCAACTGGCCATCAAGGAAATGCAAAAACAAAGATTTGAATACAAACCTGTGCTTTTCCCCTATATTATACTTGCTACCTCGTTATGGAGGTGGTTTTTCTTAGCCAGAAGGGCATAGGAGAAGGGATAAGGAAGACTTAGAAATCTTTTCTTTAAGGCTAGTACATTCTATTTGTTATGACCATTTCAGAAACTCAAATTGCTGTTAAAAAATAAATAAATAAACACAAAAAATAAAAGCATTTCTGACTTGGTCCTATTGGCTTTGATAAAGGATAGTACAGAAAACAAGATGGCTAATGTTTTTCTCTCTCACTGGGAGAAAATTTAACTAGTGTCTTTGTCTTTGTGCAAAAGAAAATAAAATGAATCTGTGATATGCAAATGAATCTCTCAACTGTTTGTTAATTTCTACTGTTTACTCAAAAATGGGAAACACCATGACTGTGATACATCATCTTTTGTGTGTTTGGCACCTTCCATCATGAATCATATTAATCTGCTTAAACTAACAAGGATTAATTGCCTTGTTAAGGCAACCTGGCATTGAAATGATATATTGCCCAGACAGCTTGGAATTTGGCCACTCATAAACCTCATTTGCGTGTTGCTTTATTTCTGTTTGTCTCTTTCTCTGACAGATGTGTGCCCAATCACTGTGAGCATGGTGGGAAGTGCTCTCAAACATGGGACAGCTTCAGATGCACTTGCGATGAGAGCGGATACAGTGGGGCCACCTGCCACAACTGTGAGTGCCAATTTATCTCACTTTAAATGTGTGATTGCCTGAGAATCCCGGGGCTTCAGCTACGATTTTAAGCCCAACAACCTAAATAATCCACACAGTAAATCACTTGATTCTGAAGCACCCAGATTTTATTTTTTTGCTTTTCTAGAATAGTATTCAAGTTGTCAAAATATATTCTCTCAAGCCTAATGACTCAAAAAGAAGTACCAATGTTTCCGATGTTCTGTAAACACACAGTTGAGATGGGAATGCTGACCTTGTATGTGCCTCTGTGTGTCTAAGCTGTGTCTTTTCTGGATAGATTGTTTGGAAAACTGTGTTATTGTGATGTCCCTGACTGGATTCTCATTTACCAGCTCATCAGAGAGGCAGACAGAGTGTAATTTGAACACTTAGCTTCTGGACAGAGTGTCTCCTGCTCTTTTATGATTGTTTGGCCACACTTTTAGATTATAAAAATGAGCTGGAAAGTGGAACAAAGTCGATTGGAGTTGCATATGTAAAGTAAAAGCACAAGACTATGATATTTTAAACATCAAAAACTAGAAAGTAGCATGCGAAAATGACTTTTAAAACACAATGTGTCTTGTTTTACATAATAGCTTTACCCTGAAAAGTTAAATAATTCTTTTTTATTTTTGCAGTTAAAATATTAAGGTAAATATTAACTTTATAATTGTAATGTTAATTTTCCAATAATGCATAGCTGCTTGCCAAGCACTTTTGAAGACAGATTTGCCATAAAACATATATGTGAAAGGTCATCTGTTATGTAGTATGTGTGTGTGTGTCTGTGTGTGTGTGCATGTGTATAAGAGGGAGTGAGGAAAGAGATTGAGTCATCTTCAATCTTTTCTCCATATGAAATCTAATACCTAAATCCTCTAATTACAAAGAATGCTTTCTCTTCATTTCACTTTTAGAAAACAATAACAAGCAAAATATTACTGGAGTTCTGGTGACAGTAAAAATGCAAAAGTGTTCTCTGATCCTCTTCATATCATTATTTATAGTAATGTTCAGTTCAGTTCAGTCATTCAGTAGTAATGTACAATCAGACATTGTGTTCAGTGTATACTGTAATACTGGAACTAATAACAAATATCTGTAATTTATTTTACTGCACTTATTAATTTGTTTATGAGGATATTTTTTTAAAGAGACAAAAAAGAACCCTTAGAAAAACTGACATTAATAGGAAGACATACAAGACAGGCAGACACTTAGTAGATTCATTATCTATAAGGGATTATGTATAGGTATGTAAAAATATTTCAATGAATAAAGAACAAAATGATTGACATTAAAATTAATTAGAATAAAGGACTTATAACTAAAATTATACCCTTTCAGTCACATCAAAATGTTAACTTTCAGCCTATGACATTCGTTGTGTGATATCTGATGATGAATTAAGTAATTTTTATGAAACTGAGTATTTTCGCTCCACCAGTAGAATGTATACAATGTGCTATATGTGCTATGAATACCACCTTGAACTGCTGCAACCTTGTTTCTTAAAAATGGGAATTCTAACTAAAGAAAATTGCTGGTGGTTGCAAGTGCTTCCTATCTCAGTGACCACTTTGCTGTTTAATGTAAAAGCCAATAACTTTCTATAGCTGCTTATTTCATTGAATACACAGTACAGCCTCCAGGGAAGCCCCTTAGCACATGTGAGCACTCAATAAATTATCGCCATTTCATCCCCTTGGAGCAATCTTCCCTTCGCTCTGAATTTCTATACTAATAATTGTCACACAATCTGTCACATAATTTCTTGCTGCTATTCATTGTTTGTTATCATTTCCATGGCAGATTTGGGCTTGCAGTGAATGATTAGTTACCTTTTTTTTTTTTTTTCAGAAGAATTGAATGACATTAAAAGTTATCTGGTAGGTCCTAGGCCTGTGTCTGTTTATTTGTTGCTTATACATGGAGGAATTAATTTTCAAATAAATTCTATATGGGGCTCAGAGGATTGTCATTTACAAACCACTCCCTGGAGGAGTCAGGGTGTCATAATTTGAGTGAGGAAATCTCACAGGGAAAGCCACAGATGGCAAGAAAGAGATAAGAATTTTTTTTTTCTTTTTCTTGTCCCCAAACTAAAGACGCTAGTTTATGATGAAATGCAGATACCTTGTTACAGTTTTATGTGTGCTAAGTCACTCCAATCGGGTCCGACTCTTTGCAACCTGTGGACTGTAGCCCGCCAGGCTCCTCTGTCCATGGGATTCTCCAGGCAAGAATACTGGAGTGGGTTGCCATGCCCCCCTCCAGGGGATCTGCCTGACCCAGGGATCGAACACGCCTCTCTTATGTCTCCTGCACCGGCAGGCGTGTTCTTTACCACTAGTGCCACCGCCTATGCAGGCACTCCGTTCTCAGTAAATCTCTAAGCGCTAAGTAGTAGCGTATCAAATCATAAAATCATGATGCGAAGAGTAGACTGATCATATTAGATACTGATAGCTTATTTGCTTATGTTGACTTATTCCTCTTTTACTCCCTCAAAAGTATATGAATTTGTCTTTACTTTGAGCAAAACTTCATGATTATATTTACAGTCTTTTTCTGTTTGTGATGCAAGATAGATTGCCCTTTTCAGTCTCCAAGCTTACATTCTGATATATCAAATGCTTTTTATGATCTAATTATCATCCGATTTTTCACATGTGTTCTTTACACTTCATATTTATGGGTCTAGTTTGCATAAATTAATTCAGAAACCTATTCCTTATCTCAGGGCTTAGCAGATAATTTTTCTCATGCTGCTGAAGTTTCAGTCATTCTTACATACACAATTAATCCCCTATAGGGAACTGCCCTAAAAACTCCCAGGGTATCCTCAATATTATGAAAACTTGTGACTATTTTCACAAGTACAAGAGGATATTTGACAAATACAAGCAATGTTTTGGGGTGGAACTCTGCAAGAATTGCTACATATCAGACCTTCGTTCTGAGAGGAAATATCTTTCCAGATATCTTTTTATTAAAGGGAAGACTTTCAGCTTGCCCAGATGGATAGACATGACTGTTTCCAGAGGAAGTAAGAGGAGGCAAACTAGATGGTCTATGGGGATCTCGTCCAATTCTGAAATTGCGTGATTTCTGAATTCTGGTATACTAAGAACAGGTACTGGCATTGCCACAGAAATGCAAAAGTAAATTTTTCAGTAGCCAATTTTAGAAGGAAAACTGAAAATTTTAAGGAAACTATTCTAGGACTTCCCTAGTGGTGCAGTGGATAAGAATCCACCTGCCGGTGGAAGGGACCCGGGTTCCCTAGTCCAGGAAGATTCCAGATACCTCGGAGCAACTAAGCATGTGCGCCACGACTGCTGAGCCCGTGTGCGACAACTCCTGAAGCCCGTGCACTCTAGGGCCTGTGCTCTACAACAAGAAAAGCCCTGCGATAAGAAGCCCACCCACTGCGGCAAAGAGTAGCCCTTGCTCGCTGGAGCTAGAGGAAGCCTGCGCATAGCACTGAAGATCCAGCGTAGCTCCCCCGGGAAAACAAATAAACAAATAAATACAACAAATTAATTTTCAAAAGTAAACTATTCTACATGCTGTGTTCTGGAGCTATGACTCTGGGTCTATAAATTTGTAAACCATAAATTATACTGCACCTTATTACTGCACACATAAAAAGTGAAGTGGTTTTCAGTAGCTCACATCATGTTATTTATAATCCATTATGTCCGTAAGTAACTTAATTTAAAGTGCAACTTTTTAAAAAGAAATTGTTCCTACCTGCTGAAAGTCACACTAACCTAGGGCATAAAATCCTAGACTTGTTGGCACAAGGATATTTGAACCCACCATCCATTTGGAACTACAAATTTAGACACTAATGAAGACAATTTGGAATTTGAATTTTGCTACCAAAAAAAAAAAAAAAATAGCCTGGTGGTCATTGGGCGGATTAATGGCCTTGTGGAACTGGAATCCATCCTTCAGCTATAAGTTCAGTTGGCTTACAAGGCAGAGTGAAGAAGTTTGCTTAAAGCTCAGCATTCAGAAAACTTAAGATCATGGCATCCAGTCCCATCACTTATTGGTAAATAGATGAGGAAACAGTGGCTGACTTTATTTTTCTGGGCTCCAAAATCACTGCAGATGGTGATAGCAGCCATGAAAATAAAAGACACTTACTCCTTGGAAGGAAAGTTATGACCAACCTAGACAGCATATTAAAAAGCAGAGACATTACTTTGCCAAGAAAGGTCTGTCTAATTAAGGCTATTGTTTTTCCAGTGGTCATGTATGGATTTGAGAGTTGGACTATAAAGAAAGCTGAGTGCCAAAGAATTGATGCTTTTTGAACTGTGGTGTTGGAGAAGACTTGAGAGTCCTTTGGACTGCAAGGAGATCCAACCAGTCCATCCTAAAGGAAATCAGTCCTGGGTGTTCACTGGAAGGACTGATGTTGAAGCTGAAACTCCAATATTTTGGCTGCCTCATGCGAAGAGCTGACTCATTGGAAAAGACCCTGATGCTGGGAGGGATTGGGAACAGGAGGAGAAGGGGACGACAGAGGATGAGATGGTTGGATGGCATC
Organism: Cephalophus harveyi; assembly: GCA_006410635.1. Taxonomy (NCBI): domain Eukaryota; kingdom Metazoa; phylum Chordata; class Mammalia; order Artiodactyla; family Bovidae; genus Cephalophus; species Cephalophus harveyi. The sequence goes on along the minus strand of SJYT01050072.1, from coordinate 105,593 downwards.
ACTGACTCAATGGACATGAGTTTGAGTGGACTCCGGGAGTTGGTGATGGACAGGGAGGCCTGGCGTGCTGCAGTTCATGGGGTCGCAAAGAGTTGGACATGACTGAGTGACTGAACTGAACTGAACTCAGTATGACTATGTCTTTAACCTGGATTGTGGGCCATACTTTTCCTCCCTGTCTCCCCGCTGGTCCCACTGGCTTCCTTTCAGTTTTCCCTATGTGCCTGCATCTTTGCACTATTCCCTCTCCCCTCCCACTACCACAACCGCAGGTCTTTGGCACGTCCTCTCTCTGCTTTGCTCGGTATATTCCTAGTCATCTTTGAGATCTCAGTTCAGTAGTCACCTTCTTGGGGAAGCTTTCCATGAGATTGTAATTAGGCCAAATCCTCTTATTTCAAGGACATATCTCTTCCTCTTACTATTAGTGATGGCTGTGGCTTTGCATTTATTATCTGTGCTTCTTCTATAATGTCTGTCTTCTCCATTCGGCTTATACTACCTGAGGAAAGGTAGTGCCAGGTTCTGTCCATGATTTTTTCCCCAGAACCCAGCCAGCCTATAATATGTGCTCAGTATTTTAAGGTTAACCAACTATTTTTGAGGCTGTCCAAATAAGTTATTTGTAATGGGCATTACTGAATTTTGTAAAATGTCAATTATATCCAAATATTGTGCACAGTTAATAAACGCCATTTTAAGCTGTAAAAAAAATGTGCTCAATGAATGTGCACTGAATCCAAGAGTGAATAAATGGCAGAGAACACAAGAAGCATCAAGAGCTTTTTAAAATCAATGTCTTTTATCCAAGTTTATGAGGCTTGTAAAGCTATGAAGAGAAAGTAAAGCAAAAGGAAAAAAAAAAAAAAAACAGAGAAAGGAGCATAGAGAATAAAAGATTCACTAATTAAAAGCAGGGGACTTCCCTTGTAGCTCACTTGGTAAAGAATCTGCCTGAAATTCAGAAGATCTGAGTTAGTTTCCTGGGTTGGGAAGATCCCCTGGAGAAGGAAATGGCAACCCACTCCAGTATTCTTTCTTGGAGAATTCCATGGACATAGGAGCCTGATACCCTTTCACTTTGCTTCAGGAGGCCCCTAGACCCTGCGGAGGCGTGGGTCAGCAGTGACCTTCCATGGGGACAGGGGCTCTGGCTGCAGCAGACCTGGGAGGCCCAGCACGTGGCATAAGTCCTCTTGGAGGACATCACCATTACCGCCACAACAGAACTGATGAGCAGACAACCCACAAACTGGAGAACAATTAGACCAAAGAAGATCTCACATTGTTGCAAAAGTTCTAGGGCCCACAACAGATTTCCCAACCTGGGGATCTGGCAAAAGGACTGAGAACTCTCAGGGAAACAGACTTTTGGAGAGCACAACAAAACCTTCTGTGTTTACTGTGACCCAGGAGAAAGGAACAGTGACAAGAAACTGAGCCAGACTTGCCTATGAGCATCCGGGAGTCTCCGGCAGAGGTGAGGGTCAACAGTGGCCTGCCCCGGGGCCAGGGGCACTGACTACAGCAGACGTGGGAGTTGCAGCATGCTGGCGTAAGTCCTTTTGAAGGAGGTCACTATTATCACCATTATCCCTACCAGAGTTTGACTTCAGGCCAAACTAGAGGGAGGAAACCCAGCCTCACCCATGAGAAGAAAATTTGATTAAAGATTTACTGAGCATGGCCCTGCCTAGCAGACCAGAGCAAGACCCAGTTTTACCCACAGCCAATCTCTCCCATCAGGAAGCTTCCATAAGCCTCTTATTCTCATCCATCAGAGGGCAGACAGAATGAAGACCACAATCACAGAAAACTAACCAAACTGATCACTTGAATCACAACCTCATCTAACTCAGTGAAACTATGAGCCATGCCTTGTAGGGCCATTCAAGGTAGACAGGTCATGGTGGAGAGTTCTGATAAAACATGGTCTATTGGAAAAGGGAATGGCAAACCAGTTCAGTAGTCTTACAGTGAGAGCCTCATGAATGGTATGAAAAGGCAGAGATATGACACTAAATAATGAACTCCCCAAATCGGTAGGTGCCCAATATGCTATTGGAGAAGAGTGGAGAAATAGCTCCAGAAGGAATGAAGAGGCCGAGCCAAAGCAAAAGCAGTACCAAGTTGTGGATGTGTCTGGTGGTGAAAGTAAAGTCCAATGTTGTAAAGAACAATATTGCATAGGAACCTGGAATGTTAGGTCCCTGAATCAAGGTAAATTGGAAGTGGTCAAACTAGAGATGGCAAGAGTGAACACTGACGTCTTAGGAATCAGTGAACTAAAATGGACTAGAATGGGTGAATTTAACTCAGATGACCATTATATCTACTACTGTGGATAAGAATCCCTTAGAAGAAATAGAGTAGCCCTCATAGTCAACGAAAGAGTCAAAAATGCAGTAGTTGGGTGTAATCTCAAAAACAGCAGAATGATCTCCATTCATTTCCAAGGCAAATCCATCCAATATCACAGTAATCTGAGTCTATGCACCAAGCACTAATGCTGAAGAAGCAGAAGTTGAATGGTTCTATGATGACCTACAAGACCTTCTAGAAATAACACCCAAAAAAAGATGTCCTTTTCATTATAGGGGACTGGAATGCTAAAGTAGGACGTCAAAAGATACCTGGAGTAACAAGCAAGTTTGACCTTGGAGTACAAAAGAAGCAGGACAAAGCCTAACAGAGTTTTGCCAAGAGAACACACTGGTCATAGCAAACACCCTCTTCAAAACACAAGAGAAGACTCTGCACATGGACATCACCAGATGGCCAACACCAAAAGGAGATTGATTATATTCTTTGCAACCAAAGATGGAGAAGCTCTATACAGTCAGCAAAAACAAGACCAGGAGTTGACTGTGGCTCAGATCATGAACTCCTTATTACCAAATTCAGACTTAAATTGAAGAAAGTAGGGAAAACCGCTAGACCATTCAGGTATGACCTAAATAAAATCTCTTATGATTATACAGTGGAAGTGACAAATAGATTCAAGGGATTATATCTGATAGAGTGCCTGGAAGAACTATGGACATAGGTTCATGACATTGTACAAGAGGCAGTAATCAAAACCATCCCAAGAAAAATAATGCAAAAAGGCAAAATGTTTGTCTGAGGAGACGTTACAAATAGCTAAGAAAAGAAGAGAAGCAAAAGGCAAAGGAGAAAAAGAAAGATATATCTGAATGCAGAGTTCCAAAGAATAGCAAGGAGAGATAAGAAATCCTTCCTAAGGGATCAATGCAAATAAATAGAGGAAAACAATAGAATGGGAAAAACCAGAGATCACTTTAAGAAAATTACAGATACCAAGGGAATATTTCATGCAAAGATGGGCACAATAAAGGACAGAAATGGTATGGACCTAACAGAAACAGAAGATATTAAGAAGAGATGACAAGAATACATAGAAGAACTATACAAAAAAATCTTCATGACCCAGATAATCACAAAGGTGTGATCACTCACCTAGACCAGACATTCTGGAATGTGAAGTCAAGTAGGCCTTAGAAAGCATCACTATGAACAAAGCTAGTGGAGGTGATGGAATTCCAGCTAAGCTATTTCAAATCCTAAAAGATGATGCTGTGAAAGTGCTGCACTCAATATGACTGCAAATTTGGAAAACTCAGCAGTGGCCACAGGAATGGAAAAGGTCCATTTTCATTCCAATCCCAAAGAAAGGCAATGCCAAAGAATGTTCAAACTATTGCACAATTGCACTCACATGTTAGCAAAGTAATGCTCAAAATTCTCCAAGCCAGGCTTCAACATTATGTGAACCAAGAACTTTCAGATCTTCAAGCTGAATTTAGAAAAGGCAGAAGAAGCAGAGATCAAATTGCCAATATCCATTGGATCGTTAAAAAAAATAAAAAAAGAGAATTCCATAAAAAAACATGTATTTCTGCTTTATTGACTGTGCTATAGCCTTTGACTGTGTGGATCACAACAAATTGTGGAAATTTCTTAAAGAGATGGGAATACCAGACCACTTTACCTGGCTCCTGAGAAATCTGTATGCAGGTTGAGAAGCAACAGTTAGAAAAGGACATGGAACAACAGACTGGTTCCAAATTGAAAAAAAGAGTACCTCAAGGCTGTATATTGTCACCCTGCTTATTTAACTTATAAGCAGAGTACATCATGAGAAATGCCAGGCTGAACGAAGCACAAAAGCTGGAATCAAGATTGCCAGGAGAAATGTCAATAACTTTAGATATGCACATGACACCACCCTTATGGCAGAAAGTGAGAGGAACTAAAGAGCCTCTTGAAGGTGAAAGAGGAGAGTGGATAATCTGGCTTAACGCTCAGCATTCCAAAAACTAAGATCATGGCATCTGGTCCCATCACTTCATGCCAAAAGATGAGGACACGGTAGAAAAAATGGCAAACTATTTTCTTAGGTTCCAAAATCACTGCAAACAGTGACTGCAGCCATGAAATTAAAAGACAATTGCTCCTTGGATGAAAAGCTATGATCAAGCTAGACATCATATTAAAAAGCAGACACATTTCTTTGCTGACAGTGGTCTTTCTAGTCAAAGCTATGGTTTTTTCAGTAGTCATGTATGGATGTGAGTGCCGGACCATAAAGAAGGGTGCACGTCATAGAATTGATGCTTTTCACCTGTGGTGTTGGAGAAGACTCTTGAGAGTCCCTTGGACTGCAAGATCAAACCAGTCAATCCTAAAGGAAATCAGTCCTGAATATTCATGTGAAGGACTGATGCTGAAGCTAAAGCCCCAATCCTTTGACCACATGATGTGAAGAACTGACTCATTAGAAAAGACCCTGATATTGGGAAAGATTGAAAGCAGGAGGAGAAGGGGATGACAGAGGATGAGATGGTTGGAGAGCGTCACTGATTCAATGAACATGAGTCTGAGCAAGCTTCAGGAGATGGTGAATGACTGGGAATCCTGGCGTGCTGCAGCTTACGGTGTAACAAAGAGTTGGACGTGACTAAGTGACTGAACAACAACAAATTAAAAGCAGAGGGAGTAGTGATAGACACAGCAGCACAAAAACTCAAAGAGGCTTAAAATTACAAGAAATTATAGGGATGGATTCAATATATGGGCCAAGAAACCTACATGTTTCAAATAATATGTGGGAAGAATATTGCCAGATTTAGACACCATTTGTTGAAGAAACTTGTGTGAGAAAATGTAGTAACAGTGCTGAAGTAATTTGTAACAACCGCAAAAGATCTCTGTCTGATAACAGATTGTAGCCAACTCTTGTGCTGGCTGATTGTATGAAAGAAAGAAAAGAAAGTGAAGTCACTTAGTCGTGTCCAACTCTTTGCAATCCCATAGACTAACCTGGCAGGCTCCTCCGTCCGTGGAATTTTCCAGGGAAGAGTACTCGAGTGGGTGGTCACTTGCTTCTCCAGGGGATCTTCCCGACCCGGGATGAAACCTGGGTGGCCCGCACTGCAGGCAGATGCTTTACTGTCTGAGCCGCCAGGAAGGCCTTCAGGGACAGGGGAGGGCGCTTTCGCTCGCCTGGGCTGCTCTGTCCGTCACCCTCCCTCTGCTTTGCTTATTGTGTCGTTGTTCAGTTGCTCAGTCATGTCTGACTCTGGTGGCTGATTGTATGAGCTTTTCTAAAATAAATATTGTTTTTCAATTGCTGAGTTATGCCCAGCTCTTTGCAACCCCATGGACTGCAGCACACTGGGCTTGCTTATCCTTCACTATCTCCTGGAGCTTGCTCAAATTCATGTCCTCTGAGTTGGTGATGCCCTCCAACCGTCTCATCCTCTGCCGTCCCCTTCTTCTCCTGTCTTCTTTCTGCCCCAGCATCAGGGTCTTTTCCAGTGAGTCAGCTCTTCACATTAGGTGACCAAAGTAATAAATATAGGCATGTTTAAATATTGATTACCTATTAAATGACAAAAAACTTGTTTAAACAGTATAAACATGAATAAGATGAATGTAATCCTTTAATATGTCATGCAGTATCATGTGTGCATTCTTACTACCGGGAAACTGTGGAGAGGGAAAGAAACCTCAGTGTTTGAAATCAAATGTTCTACTGTCAAATCCTCAGATCCTCGGGTTGTATAGCCAGACTTATTTCATTGTCAGCTTCTGTAGTTGTAAGACTAGCAAAGAATACTCTCTTCCCTATGTATGAATCCTCTATTTCCTCCAACCCTCTTAGAGAATGTGTGGATTTCATCTATACCCCTAGAGGGTGAAGTCGGCTCTTCAGGTACATGTTACAGGTCACTAGCTACAATTAAACAAGAAGGATTGGGTTTAATTCACTTCCTCCTGGCCTCCTTTGTTTTACCCTCTGTGCTGTCTTAGCTTTATGCTTTGGACAATCACTTAACCTCTTTGAACTTAAGTTTCCTCTGGGATATTCAATGAAATATTGCCTCTTAAGGTGCTTTGTAAAAAGAGAAAGCATCCTAGATCTTGTTGTAACTTTTATTGTACTACTAAGTCTTAAAAAACAGCCAGCCACAATGTTTGGCAGAAACCAACCCAATACTTTAAGGCAGTTATCTTTCAACTAAAAAACAAACAAACGAAAAACAGCCAGCCAGTTATTTGCCTGAATACTGATAGAGGTGATTCTCAAAGAAAAGATCAGAGAGCCTCTAAATATTTAAGCCAATACTCACTGAAAAGATAAAAGGCTTTATTAGCAAATATAATGGCTATTCTCACTGATTTATATGCCCTGGATGAATCTGCTCTAATCTAGACATAGCATTAAGTAGCCAGACTGTGCTTCTTTGTAGTAAAGTGAACAGTTTCCAAATTCCCCCAGCCTTACCTCCCCCCACCAGTTCTCCCATTTCATCCCCACACCAAGACCTGCTTCAGATGCTCAGTCTGTTCTTGTCACTTAAGTGTCTGTGAGATAGAACTGCAGGACTATGGGAAACCAGCCGTCTGTATTCTCAGCATCATGTGTTCATTTTTTGTTCATTCATCAGTATGTTGAGGGCTGACTCTGTCCTGCATAAAGGACGGGTGTGGAGTATGGAGAAAAGAAAGGAAGAAGGCAGGGATACTAGAAGAGTATATCAAACAGCCTCCTCCAATGAAGTGCATATTTTCATGAAAAATACAGGGTTTTATACTCATTCTTTTTCATATCCCTGGTTCACTGGAATTGTGTTGATGCCGTTGTTCAGTCGCTAAGTCATGTCCGACTCTTTGCAACCCCATGGACTGCAAAATGCCAGGCTTCCCCTGTCCTTCACTGTCTCCCAGAGTTTGCTCAGATTTATGTCCGTTGAGTGAGTGATGCTATCTAGCCATCTCACTGTGATGCTGTGCATTGTGAGCTGAGGGTAAATTAAACCATGTGTTTACATTTTACAGTCTAGGTTGGTAATGTTCATGTTTGCAAAATATATATAAAGATAATTGTATGGGAAATTATTTAATATTATATCATAGATTCTTTCTGGTTTTAAGCAACTGTTTCATCTTTTCACATTATTTACTTGTTTACTTCTGTGTTGTTTTCTTATCAAATGGACAGGGAGGAATTAGGGTGAGATGGCTCCAGTATGGCGCTGGGTAGAGAAAGCAGTTTTCAATAAAATATGTACAGTTTCAGTATTAGGAAGCTTGTGCTTATTTGTGTGTATTCTCTAGCTGAGAATCTTACTTTCTCACCAAGCTGGAGCACTTGGGGAAAGAAGATGAATGACAAGTGATGTCACTTCCTGAAATCACACTTGTTAGGAAAAGAAACAATCATTCCAGCAGCTCCTTTACATTTTCACCTGGCCTCTGCAGATAAAGTGAGATGGAGAGAGGTGGGGAGTGCTACCTGTGTAGAAATGTTGGAAGGGGATTTAGAGGCCATTCTCTTGGCTACAGCCAAATAAATTACATTGGATTAAAATAGTGCAGGTCATTTGAAGAAACACAGCCCAAGGACCTTTACATTTCTAAGGCAGCCCAAACTTCAAATTAATCCCTTCTTTCATGCCTTGCTTTGGAAAGACGGCTAAGATTAAACATAGAAAGAAAGGATTTAATTTCAGTTTTACGGAGACTCTTTCAATAGTTTCAAAAATATGTCTTTCTCTTTGAACAAAGAGCCTTTGCCAAAAGTTGATGTGCAAATCATGTTGAAAAGCACACCACTTTACAAACAGAGGAGCTGTGATCCTGAACTTCTCAGAGGTGATAAAATGCCAGAGCCAGGTCTTGAGGGACTTAACATTATTCGTTCAATTCCCCTGGAGTTTGAACCCCATTGACTATTTCATCCAAGGTTCAGAGTGAAGAGAAAAGCAGATAGAAAACACCCACCTCCATATCTCTCCATTAGGGGGAAGAACATAGAGGGCTGTTTAATTGAAATATAAAGAGATAAATTTCTGAGATATTTATATACACTTAAAACACAAGAAAGAAGAATTTATCTCACAAATCATACTTTTTCTTTTTTGTGCTTTCATATTTACATTAGTCACTGTGTTCCTAAGACTGTGTCTGCGAGTCTTATGCTTTACAAACTTGGTATATAGGGATATCTTTAATTCATAGACAATTTCAATTCATTCAGTAATATTATGTCTATTTTGTATGTGGCACACTGCATGGATACAGAAATACAGATCAGAGCCCACTTCTTTGTGAAGTAGATGAAGTGGTTACAAAAGCAAGCAGGACAAATACACAGAAAACATTAATATATGAGTAGAAGGTAACGGATGTGCCAAACTGGTATAAAGGCAACTGTGTATACATGATAATGTGCAAGAGAACCATGCAAACTAAAATGGTCAGGAAGGGTTCAAGGTGGACCTGAGCCCTGGCTACATTCCTTCTTTGGTTGGGAATAAAGATTGGGACAGGCAGAGTCCAGGTGCAGAAGTAAACACAGACGTGGAGAAGTGTACTAGTAAGGAGACCCAGCTTCGGAGTCCCCAGACCTCAAGGGGAACAGTCACTTGGATTTCTATATGTCATATGATCTTTGGGAAGTTGCTAAATCTCCCTGGTTAGCACCATCCTGTTTGAGTGGTGTACTGCAGCCAAGATTATTGTTTAGGAATTTTGTAAACTGGTTGTTTCAACTTGTTAGGTTAAACCAGGCACAGTGGGAGAATTTACTCTGTGGAACTTGACAAACCCTAGAAATCCAGAGTTTTTTTTTTTTTTTAATATAAATTTATTTAATTGGAGGCTAATTACTTTACAATATTGTATTGGTTTTGCCATACATCAACATGAATCCACTACGGGTGTACACGTGTCCCCAGTCCTGAAACCCCTCCACCTCCCTCCCCATACCATCCCTCTGGATCATCCCAGTGCACCAGCCCCAAGCATCCAGTATCCTGCATCGAACCTGGACTGGCGATTAGTTTCTTATATGATATTATACATGTTTCAATGCCATTCTCCCAAATCATCCCACCCTCGCCCTCTCCCACAGAGTCCAAAAGAGTGTTCTATATATCTGTGTCTCTTTTGCTGTCTCGCATACAGGGTTATCGTTACCATCTTTCTAAATTCCATGTATATGCGTTAGTATACTGTATTGATGCTTTTCTTTCTGGCTTACTTCACTCTGTATAATCGGCTCCAGTTTCATCCACCAGACTTTTTTTTTTAATAAAACTGCTTTACCAGAGTATCATTGCTCTGTTTCATTATTAACAAAAGGAGACTAATAGTAACTCCTACCAGTATTGTTGTGAAGGGTACAGACGATGTGTAAAATCTCTGAAGTGAAGTGAAAGTCTCTCAGTCGTGTCCAGCTCTTTGTGAGCCCATGGACTATAGTCCATGGAATTCTCCAGGCCAGAACACTGGAGTGAGCAAGTAGCCTTTCCCTTCTCCATGAGACCTTCCCAACCCAGGGATTGAACCCAGGTCTCCCTCAGTGCTGGAGAATTCTCTACCAGCTGAGCCACAGAAGGGAAGCCCAAGAATACTGGAGTGGGTAGCTTATCTCTTCTCCAGCGGATCTTCCCGACCCAGGAATCGAACCAGGATCTCCTGCATTGCAGGCAGGTTCTTTACCCGCTGAGCTATCAGGGAAGTAAAATGTCTACCACAGTTATAATCAACACAGGTGATTCTCCAGAGGTGATAGATAAAGTTACAAATATCATTCTGTGAAGAGACTGGTCCCACCAAAGGGGCAGCAGGAGGCGGAGTCAAGTGGGTGGGCTGAGCGGCCAGAGGACAGTGATCTTTCAACATCTCAGGCCCAAAATATGGCTTCAGATGTAGTTCCTCATCACTCAGTTTTACCATGAAACAAGTTTATTCTCTGGAAGAAAAGAGTAGTTTCCTCACCAGGGGTATCCCTAAATGACGTTAAAGTCTACCCAGCAGACTATTGGCTGAAAATAATCTCTGAACTAAGAAAATCTTAGAAGACTGCCAAATGATGTTTGGAGGCCATTGGACTGTGTGATGTCAATTCGATGGTCAACATTTCTTTTACTGAAAATGACAGAAGTGTTTCTACATTATTGAAGTTTGCCTCAACTGTTTAGGATATAATATAATGTTAGGCAGCAACTGATGAGTAATTAGTTCTCTTGGGATACAATGTTAATTTTAAGGTTATTTTGTGATTGTTAACCTAAATCTAAAGAAGGAGATGCTTTCTTCCTTCAAGAGTACCTCCAGCTGTGACCCAACAGAGTCAAATTTATAGTCCTTAAATTCAAGATACCTGGTCTTGTTTCTCAATCTCTCTGTGAAAAATCAGACAAACAAACTACTCAATAATGAATCTTGTGATTTTTTTTTTCACCACTCACCTGATGAAAATATGAAGAATGCATTGTTGGCCCCTGTTTCTATCATTATAAAATGCTGGTGAACAAAGAATTCTCTCCGTTTCAATATCTAAACATTGCATCCTGCTTCGCTCCCTCCTTTCTACTCCCTCCTGGCAAGAGTGTTGACAACACTATAGTTCAGACTGCTGGGCTCTGGAATGAAAAAGTCCATCCACCCAAATAAGGTTCTTCTGTTGTATTTGTTGTAAATGGCTAATTCCATTAATGCAAAAGTTTCCCATGGAAAGTGCAGCAGTTTTCAAGAAAATTTTGCTGGCTCACTTTTTGGGTAGTCTCACATATGACTGCTTCCAAATTTTAGTGAAATGTTTTATCTGAAAACCTTTTATCTTAAACCAAGTAAAAGTGAAATAGTCTAAATGTATACAGATTTGCCTTTTAAAATGTGGTCTTATTATCAAGTAAAGCAAGAGAAAGATATAATGGGTTGCACTTCCTTGGTCACCATGTAATTTTGTCCCAGAGCTGACACGGTGGCTCCAGTCTGCAAAATACGCCAAGCCTACTCTGGAAAGACCTTCCTAGACATCATGGATGCCAGCACCAAGTGCCAGATGATATTGAGACCAAGAAAATTGCTGTCATTACTCATTAGCAGGCATCAAAATGTCCTAATAATTCTCTTTCCCAATATCCAAGCCTGCTGAGACATCAGTTAAACACGCCTTGCTTGCCAAGTCATGTGATCAGTGTTCTCTGTGCTGGATTGGGCCAAGTGAAGCCGCCCAATTAGACTGGATAAAGAAACACTTCAAAGAGTCTGGTTGTGGAAAGAGAAATTATTTCCATCCATGCTCCTGCAATGGAATTCAGAGTACTCGAAAACACTGTGTGTGTTTTCCACCACATGGCCATCTGTTGATGAGTTTGCCCCACTTAGAGAACATTCAAATGTTCAGTGGAAAGCATATTCCTACTCGGAAAATGTGAACATATTAAGGCTCCCTTGTGTCTCAGTGACATGTATACAGACTCTCTGAATGAATAAAACCCAAATTTGGGGGGCCAGATTGATTCTTCCTATACTGCTTGGAGCAAGGTGAATGGAATGAGTTTGGTTAATTCATTGTCCAAAAGGTTTATTTTTTTCCTTTGTATGATTTTTAAAAGCAAGCTGAGTTGAGCTATATGAGAGAGAAGAAAATATCTTCCTCAGGGGAGAAGTGGCCACTAATGGAGACGGTCTTGCCTTCTTGTGATGTAGCAGGTCTGAGAGAAGTACTGAAGTTGTACTCATATTGATGCTTTGGGGAAGGTGGGTAGGAAACTCCAGGCAGCAACATAGCAACACTTGCTTAATCCTGGAGCATATTGCTGGACCATAATACTAGAGCAAGAGCACATTCTACTCTGTGATTAGGGTACATAGTGGGGAGACTTGAGCTATTATAGGAAACCTCTTCTCTTCTCAGCTGGCCACATAGCTGATTAGCCACAAGGCCAGGCCTGTTGTCCAAAGGGTGCTGAAGTGAAAGGGGACTGAGAGAGGAAGCAGGATCAGTGATGGGTGAATGGATGAATCCCCCTCTTCTCATCCATGCGGAATCCACCACTTGGCACATACTTTGCACTATCAGCAGATAAACTTGTTATCAACCCTGTCTTGCAGCTTTGGCTTTGCCAACCCTGTCTTGCAGCTTTGTGCATTGCCACAGCTCCAGTGAAAGGGGTCATTTTCACTAAGCTTTATTTCAACAGCCTGAACTAGGTTTGGGGGCTAACTTTTAGTTTAGAAATAAAAATAATGATTCAAAAGGATCTATACGGCAGAAATAATATGGAAGAAAATTTTATTTAGGAGCCTTTGCATTGCTATTAGCAATCACAGAAGAGGACTTCCCTGGTAACTCAACTGGTAAACAATCTTCCTACAATGTGGGAGACCCAGGTTCAATTCCTGGGATAGGCGACTCACTCCAGTATTCTTGGGTTTCCCTGGTGACTCAGATGGTAAGCTTATTAATAGACCACATTTTCCCTTGTCCCTTATACATACAGATTAGCTTTTGAAAGAGATTATGTGGCTTCTCGGGTAGCTCAGATGGTAAAGAATCTGCCTGCAATGTGAGAGACCCAGGTTCAATCCCTAGGTTGGGAAGATCCCATGGAGAAGGGAATGGCAACCCTCTCCAGTATTCTTGCCTGGAAAATCCCATGGGTAGAGAAGCCGGGCAGGCTACAGTCCATGGAGTCAGGAGTCAGACACAACTGAGTGACTAACACTTTCACATAGTAAAAGCATATTTCTTTAAAACTCAAGTAATTTACTTACTATATTGCACTTTATAGGAGACCTTGATTGAAGGTTTCAGTTCTCATTCAGATTGGCACTTCTTTTTTGCTACTTGTCTCACTATATGCCTCTCATGTAGCACTTTTCTTAAGATGAAATAAATGAGTATCAGGCCCTAAATTCTGCCACATGTGGTTCCTTAGCCAAGGAATGGGTTCAAGTTGACATTTGACTAACATCAATTTCACACGGGGTAGTAAAAATTTTTTTAATCTGTGCAAACTGTAATTTTCATGCTGGGATCATTTAGATTCCAGCAGTTTTTCTATTGATTAGTTTAAGAAAATTGGGTCTTCACTGTGTTTTTTTTAATGAGGGGCCCAGTGAAGAATCATGCTTGAATCTTGAGGAAATTTTTGCTTTTTTTAGAAGTGGCAACAAGTAGAACTCTGATGGTTGGGAAAATGAGCTTGTTGTCCATTGACTAAAAAAAAATTAAGAATAAATATGCAAAGTTTGAGAAGGGGCAATTCAGTGGATATTTTGAAATACTTGTTAACTTCATGCTGTATTGAGATTAGAGATATTGTCTTCATTTAGTTGCTCAGCTATGTCCAGGTCTGTGTCTCCATGGACTGTAGCCTGCCAGGTTCATCCGTCCATGGGATTCTCCAAGCAAGAATAATGAATTGGGTTGCCATGCCCTCCTCCAGGGAATCTTCCCAACCAAGGGATCAAACGCTCATCTTTTAAGTCTCCTGCATTGGCAGGTGGGTTATTTGCCATTAGGGTCACCTGAGAAGCCCTTTATATGAAGAAAGGCATTCTATTCATAAGATTACAAATCAGGTGTTAAAATATATCAAACATGTAAAACAAAAATATAAAACAAAAGTACAGAAATTTTCACATTAAAGTTATCTATGCAAAAATAGACCAGTCAAGTTTCTGACAAATCTATGACACAAAGATAAACACAGTGACAACTCTTATACTAGATAGATCTCAAGTGGAAATCAAATCAAATGGTACACACTTACTGAGGCACACTCACACCAGCCCTATCTGTGTCATCAGTCACAACTAAACTGTGACTGTGTCTACATACACATACACATATACACATGCATACACACACACACACACACAGCATTCTTCTTGAACAACTATGCTTATTAGGCTCTGAACATACGAAGCCCTCTGCCTACTTGATGGAAAATCTCTCTGTAAGAGCTTCTTATAATAAAATCTGTTTTGCTTTTCAGTTAAGAGACTAACTTTCTTTTCATTTCCTAATGTTACTGGTATTAGGTCCGTGAAATGTTCTTTATGCCAACTTATGGATTGTAGAAAGCTGCATGGAAAGGCTTCATTATCCACAAAACCAACTCCCTCTGAATTCTTATAGAGAACTACATATGAGGCAAAGCCCCTACTTGATTCACAATCAGGAAAGTGTCCAAAGGCAAACTGAAGGAGGGGTACTTTTTCTCCTTCTCTTTATATGGGGCTCCAATAGATGGGGTGTTCTACTGTGGCTGGCTTAACAAGGGACCATGGACATGGTGGCTTCAAACAAGAAATAGGTATTCTCTCACAGTTCTGAAAGTCTGAAATCCAGAGTCAGCAGGGTCCTGCTCCCTCTGAAGCTCTAGCGAAGAATCTGGGCTTGCATCTTCCTGGTTTCTGGTGGTTGCCAAGCAACTGGCAGTGTTCCTTGGCTTCTGTCATCTGGTCTTCAAATGACCTTCCTCCTTGTGTGTCTCGGTGTCTGTGTGTCTTAATCTCTGTCTTTTCTCTTATGAAGACATCAGTCTTTGGATTTAGGGCCTGTAGTCATCTAGTATGATTCACTTTAACTAATTACATCTACAAAGACCTTTCCAAGTACAATCTCTTTCTGAGCTTCTTGGTGGATGCACATTTTTATTGGACACGATTCAACCTCGACCCTCTTGTCCAGCCCTATACATAGTGTCATGCATCCCCTCGGGCTTTCCTGGCTCCTTTTTTTTTTTTTTTGCTTGCACTCTCCTCCCAAATCCAGCCCAAAACGTCCTTCTTCCCACTTCCACCACATTTATGCTCTGTGGGACCCAGCTCATATCTCCTTCCACTTTGCCAATTTTTAAAGTATCTATTTATTTATTTGGCTGGGTTGGTCTTTTTTGCATCATGCCGGATCTTTCGTTATGGTGCGTGGACTCTCTAGTTGTGGCCCAAGGGCTCCATAGATGTGGCGTGTAGGCTTAGCTGCTCCACAGCATGTGGGGTTTTAGTCCCCTGACCAGAGATGGAACCTACGTCCCCTGCATTGCAGCTCAGATTCTTAACCACTGGACCACCAGGGAAGTCCTTCAATTTTGTGAAATTTTCTCAGATCACTCAAGATAAAACAGATTTCTCCTTTTTCCTTATTTTTCAATAGCAATTATTATCTATGTGGTTTTTTTCCTGCTTAATTTATATTCGTAATTATTTTTTCAAATGTTTGTTCATAATTTTTCCCCAGAATGTAAATTGGGTGGGCAGAGGCCAGCTATTCTCATATGTTTTGTGAAACCTAGTAATTCATTTATGTTAATTGAATCTTTAGTTTTGAACATGTACTGTGGGTTGAAAGAAAATCAATGGGAACAGGGAAGGAAGTATCCTAAGTTTTAGACTCTGCATATACCATGTCATATGATCTTCAAAACTGCATGTAAGGAAGATATTTCATTTTACATTTTAAAAACTGAGGTTGAAAGTACAGGGCAGTGTCAAGATTTCAGACCCTCACTGTCTGTTTTGTGAAATAGGTATTTTGCTAGCCTGCCTTCCTTCTGGCAAAGCTTTTTCGACTTTCAGAGCACTTAAAATACTTAGAACATGGAGACTGTTTTGAGAAGTGGTCCTGAAAAGTTGACTCTACACTGAAAGATGTGGTTGGAGAAACCACATCCCACAGTTTCTTGACATTAGTCTCTACTGATGTTCATCAGCTTGAAGGTGGCTACTGTGGGAGCAGCTAAGGAATCCCTGAGCAAAATAGGGGGACACACCAATGCTTATGAATGGATATGAGCACATAGGCCTCCAAGGAGCCTCAGGACCAGCTTATAATCACCCTATTTAATAGAGACTATATAACAACACTGCAGATGGTGACTGCATTCGTGAAATTAAAAGACGCTTACTCCTTGGAAGAAAAGTTATGACCAACCTAGACAGCGTATTAAAAAGCAGAGACATTACTTTGCCAACAAAGGTCCATCTACTTAAGGATATGGTTTTTCCAGTGGTCATATATGGATGTGAGAGTTGGACTATAAAGAAAGCTGAGCACCGAAGAATTGATGCTTTTGAACTGTGGTGTTGGAGAAGACTCTTGAGAGTCCCTTGGGCTGCAAGGAGATCCAACCAGTCCATCCTAAAGGAAATCAGTCCTGAATGTTCATTGGAAAGGCTGATGTTGAAGCTGAAATTCCAATACTTTGGCCACCTGATACAAAGAGATGATTCATTGGAAAAGACCCTGATGCTGGGAAAGATTGAAGGTGAGAGGAGAAGGGGATGACAGAGGATGAGATGGTTAGCTGGCATCACCGACTCGATGGACATGAGTTTGAGTAAACTCCAGGAGTTGGTGATGGACAGGGAGGCCTGGCGTACTGCAGTCCACAGGCTCGCAAAGAGTCACACATTGACTAAGCGACTGAACTGAACTAACATTTAAAAACATTTTGAGATTAATTACTTTATAATATTGTATTGGTTTTGCCATACATTAACCTCCATTTAAAGTAAATAGATTTATATTTTAAAAAATAAAAATAAAAACATTTTGAAACCTCAAATAAAGGCTGTATTTAAATGATTTAAAAATTTTTAGTTTGTGATATATTTATATTAATATAGTTGTGTGTGCATTTACCATGCTATGCTATGCTATGCTATTCTATTGTAAGTCGCTTCAGTCATGTCCAACTCTTTGCGATCCCATGGACTGTAGACCCCGCCAGGCTCCTCTATAGATGGGACTCTCCAGGCAAGAATACTGGAGTGAGTTGCCATGCCCTCCTCCAATATATCTTGCCGACCCAGGGATCGACCCCACGTCTCTTACATCTCCTGCACTGGCAAGTGAGTTCTTTATCACTAGTGTCACCTAGGGAGCCCTTGTTTTTCAGTCTGTTGACAAATCACTAGTTAGACAACCTGAAAGATTCCTTTCAACTTTAAAATTATATGATTATAAAATAAATAAGTAATGAAACAACTCCCTTGGTCAGTCATTACGGTACATGTGCATATACCATATGCATATATAATAGAATCAGAAAGACCATCTTCCAGGCATTTTTGGTGAAAAGAATCTGTCCTTTGCTGCCCTGACCATTTTGGATCTGATTAAACATGCATACATGCAGGCAGGATGATGCAAACCTCAGCAAGTGATCTGAGGCTGACTTTTTACAGGCTACCTTTTGTGACCTCATAAAATCCTAGTACGATATCCATTCCCACTCAGACTTTCTTCCTCTCTGTAAAAGACGGAGACCCAAATGCTGATAGCTCTCTGGGGGCTCCTGGCTCAGAAACAGTTCTCTCAGCAGTCTCCTGACATTATTAATGGCTCTGATGTACAAACCCAGAATAAAATAGAATTAAAAATCCAAAGTTAATTTCAAGCTCCATTAGAAATTAAAGGTGTTGGGAAAGAAATCAATATTTGCCCAGTGCAAAATGACTAAATTCGAAGCAATTAATTCTATTATTTTGTAACTTCTAAAAACTATAAAGAACCTTCAAACTATAAAATGTTGCCACATTCACACATGTACACCACGTGTGACAGAAAATAATGGGAATGATTTCGAAAAGCAAGATGCAAAAATCTATTTTATACTTTATAGCCACATCATGTAGTATATACACTAAAATGTATATTTTAAAATAGGGCCAATTATTCTGCAAAATTCGTGGCTATTTCCAGCAATTACCAACACTTAGTTGTAAATCTGAGAGGATGTAAGGGACAGAAACACTGCAGAAGAGCAGAGAGATTTATTTAAATAAAGTAAACATATCCATTTCCTTAAGTTTACTTTTTCTCTGTCCCAGCTTCTTTTTATGTAACACTATAGATTACCAAACAAAATGACCTTAAAACCCTGTAGTTCCAACTAGTATAAAGTATTTTGCCACCTGTAGAGTTGAAGATCATAAAAGAAATAAAACTAACAGTCAGTAAAAGCTTTTTCATGTCAGAATCATTGTCGCGTCCTCCCTGCTGTGTCCTTCTGAGAAAAATCTGAGTTAACAAATGGATCTTCTGCAGGCGCAGAAAGATCAAAGTCACATGGGTCTGGATCAGACCTTGTAATGAGGATGTGTCATTGTTCCTTCTCCCCATGTCAGGAAGAAGCTTCATGAGAACCGGCTCAGTCCTCTCTTATTATTTCAGCAGACTGGGGCAAATAACTTGAACGATAATGTGGGACTGAACCAGTTCTTACTAAGAAAATGTCATGAAACTCCTGGTGCAGCTTTCCTGTTTGTGATGAAAACAGTCGCTATGATATAGGCCTAAAGGCGGTAGAGGAAGTCACAGTCGGACACAGGGACCATTCTCAGACGTTTCAATAAGAGAGAACAGAGCTAGCGTCATCGACAAAAGCCTCATGAACCTCAGGTTCTAAATATTGACATATTTTTCCAATGGCTAATATTCAACTCCCTCACCTTTCAAACACAGCCTCTTTTAAAATTCTATTAGCTGTCCTTTCCTAAAGGTGTGACTCATCTGGTCAAATGATACAGAGCTGGCATTTGGGAGGTGAGCTGCATGGCCCGCCAGCCCCATTCACTGTCTTTGCTGTTGCTATTCAGAACAAAAAAGGGGGTGTCAATCAAATTGATTCTCAACTCTCTTAACTTCCCTGTTATTCAACTTTTCCTTCCCGCCTGTGATATTTTAAAAGGAGAGTGGATACTGGAATAAGAAAGACTGTTCCAGCCTCAGTTCTGTCACTTATTATCTGTGTGATCCAAAGTGCTGACTTAGCCTTCTTGATCCTCTCTTCCCTTCCCTGTATGAGAGACATGATGATACTTACCCGGCAAACTTTTATGTTTTTGTTTTGAAGAATCTAAAGTGTGGGAAAGATTGAAGGTGAGAGGAGAAGGGGATGACAGAGGATGAGATGGTTAGCTGGCATCACCGACTCGATGGACATGAGTTTGAGTAAACTCCAGGAGTTGGTGATGGACAGGGAGGCCTGGCGTACTGCAGTCCACAGGCTCGCAAAGAGTCACACATTGACTAAGCGACTGAACTGAACTAACATTTAAAAACATTTTGAGATTAATTACTTTATAATATTGTATTGGTTTTGCCATACATTAACCTCCATTTAAAGTAAATAGATTTATATTTTAAAAAATAAAAATAAAAACATTTTGAAACCTCAAATAAAGGCTGTATTTAAATGATTTAAAAATTTTTAGTTTGTGATATATTTATATTAATATAGTTGTGTGTGCATTTACCATGCTATGCTATGCTATGCTATTCTATTGTAAGTCGCTTCAGTCATGTCCAACTCTTTGCGATCCCATGGACTGTAGACCCCGCCAGGCTCCTCTATAGATGGGACTCTCCAGGCAAGAATACTGGAGTGAGTTGCCATGCCCTCCTCCAATATATCTTGCCGACCCAGGGATCGACCCCACGTCTCTTACATCTCCTGCACTGGCAAGTGAGTTCTTTATCACTAGTGTCACCTAGGGAGCCCTTGTTTTTCAGTCTGTTGACAAATCACTAGTTAGACAACCTGAAAGATTCCTTTCAACTTTAAAATTATATGATTATAAAATAAATAAGTAATGAAACAACTCCCTTGGTCAGTCATTACGGTACATGTGCATATACCATATGCATATATAATAGAATCAGAAAGACCATCTTCCAGGCATTTTTGGTGAAAAGAATCTGTCCTTTGCTGCCCTGACCATTTTGGATCTGATTAAACATGCATACATGCAGGCAGGATGATGCAAACCTCAGCAAGTGATCTGAGGCTGACTTTTTACAGGCTACCTTTTGTGACCTCATAAAATCCTAGTACGATATCCATTCCCACTCAGACTTTCTTCCTCTCTGTAAAAGACGGAGACCCAAATGCTGATAGCTCTCTGGGGGCTCCTGGCTCAGAAACAGTTCTCTCAGCAGTCTCCTGACATTATTAATGGCTCTGATGTACAAACCCAGAATAAAATAGAATTAAAAATCCAAAGTTAATTTCAAGCTCCATTAGAAATTAAAGGTGTTGGGAAAGAAATCAATATTTGCCCAGTGCAAAATGACTAAATTCGAAGCAATTAATTCTATTATTTTGTAACTTCTAAAAACTATAAAGAACCTTCAAACTATAAAATGTTGCCACATTCACACATGTACACCACGTGTGACAGAAAATAATGGGAATGATTTCGAAAAGCAAGATGCAAAAATCTATTTTATACTTTATAGCCACATCATGTAGTATATACACTAAAATGTATATTTTAAAATAGGGCCAATTATTCTGCAAAATTCGTGGCTATTTCCAGCAATTACCAACACTTAGTTGTAAATCTGAGAGGATGTAAGGGACAGAAACACTGCAGAAGAGCAGAGAGATTTATTTAAATAAAGTAAACATATCCATTTCCTTAAGTTTACTTTTTCTCTGTCCCAGCTTCTTTTTATGTAACACTATAGATTACCAAACAAAATGACCTTAAAACCCTGTAGTTCCAACTAGTATAAAGTATTTTGCCACCTGTAGAGTTGAAGATCATAAAAGAAATAAAACTAACAGTCAGTAAAAGCTTTTTCATGTCAGAATCATTGTCGCGTCCTCCCTGCTGTGTCCTTCTGAGAAAAATCTGAGTTAACAAATGGATCTTCTGCAGGCGCAGAAAGATCAAAGTCACATGGGTCTGGATCAGACCTTGTAATGAGGATGTGTCATTGTTCCTTCTCCCCATGTCAGGAAGAAGCTTCATGAGAACCGGCTCAGTCCTCTCTTATTATTTCAGCAGACTGGGGCAAATAACTTGAACGATAATGTGGGACTGAACCAGTTCTTACTAAGAAAATGTCATGAAACTCCTGGTGCAGCTTTCCTGTTTGTGATGAAAACAGTCGCTATGATATAGGCCTAAAGGCGGTAGAGGAAGTCACAGTCGGACACAGGGACCATTCTCAGACGTTTCAATAAGAGAGAACAGAGCTAGCGTCATCGACAAAAGCCTCATGAACCTCAGGTTCTAAATATTGACATATTTTTCCAATGGCTAATATTCAACTCCCTCACCTTTCAAACACAGCCTCTTTTAAAATTCTATTAGCTGTCCTTTCCTAAAGGTGTGACTCATCTGGTCAAATGATACAGAGCTGGCATTTGGGAGGTGAGCTGCATGGCCCGCCAGCCCCATTCACTGTCTTTGCTGTTGCTATTCAGAACAAAAAAGGGGGTGTCAATCAAATTGATTCTCAACTCTCTTAACTTCCCTGTTATTCAACTTTTCCTTCCCGCCTGTGATATTTTAAAAGGAGAGTGGATACTGGAATAAGAAAGACTGTTCCAGCCTCAGTTCTGTCACTTATTATCTGTGTGATCCAAAGTGCTGACTTAGCCTTCTTGATCCTCTCTTCCCTTCCCTGTATGAGAGACATGATGATACTT
Organism: Cephalophus harveyi; assembly: GCA_006410635.1. Classification (NCBI taxonomy): domain Eukaryota; kingdom Metazoa; phylum Chordata; class Mammalia; order Artiodactyla; family Bovidae; genus Cephalophus; species Cephalophus harveyi. The sequence goes on along the minus strand of SJYT01050072.1, from coordinate 83,820 downwards.
ACCCGGCAAACTTTTATGTTTTTGTTTTGAAGAATCTAAAGTGTGTGTGAAGTGTATGCTCGTTACCAGGCAGATGGAGGACCCTCAGAAATAGCAATCACCTGTGTTTGGTGGATCTTACTTCCTGGGCACCCAGGGGGGCTGTGTGCCCTCTTGTAACAAATCCACCCTCAGGAGGGCATCAAATAGCTAACATTTGAACGTGAAGGTGAGCAAAAGTCAAGTGAGAGAAAGGAAGTAAGAAATGTCAGATTAAAATGCAAGAGTGCAGGGAGGGTAGGGATGACGCATGGTATGTGTTAAAAAATGATGGCTCTTTCTCAGCCCTTCTCATACATGCAGCCAAGGAACCGGAATAAGTTGTCCTTCCTTGCTATATCCTCCTCCGATACCGGTCATTCCCTCCATGTGGATTTCATCTCCCCTGCTTCAGTGAATCTGCTCTCATCACTGACCTTATGTTGGCAAACGAGTTCTAAGTAACATAAATGGGGCATTTGTACTTAATGTATGTTGCTTCCTTCTTCTCACATCAGTTTTCTTTCTTTCCTATGACTCAACAAGGTCTTCGCTTGGGTTCAGTTTTTTTTTTTTTTTTTTTAATTTGGAGGGTAATTGCCTTACAATGTGTTGGTCTCTGACATATATCATGAATCAGTCATAATAGTATATATGTATGTGTATATGTAAATACACACACACACACACACACACACACATATATATATACATGCAAGGAGATCTAACCAGTCCATCCTAAAGGAGATCAATCCTGAGTGTTCATTGGAAGGACTGATGCTGAAGCTGAAACTCCAATACTTTGGCCACCTGATACGAAGAGCTGACTCATTGGAAAATACCCTAATGCTGGGAAAGATTGAAGGCAGGAGGAGAAGGGGACAACAAGAGAATGAGATGGTTGGGTGTCATCACTGACTCAGTGGACATGGGTTTGGGTGGACTCTGGGAGCTGGTGATGGACAGGGAAGCCTAGCGTGCTGTGGTCCATGGGGTCGCAAAGCATTGGGCACGACTGAGCGACTGAACTGAATTGATATATATATGTATATATACACCCTCTTTCTGTGCCTCCTTCCTTTTTCCCACCCCTCTAGGTCACCACAGGGTGCCAGGCTAGGTTCCCAGGGTTAGACAGCAGCCCCCCGCTCGCTATCTGTTTTATGCTTGATACAGTATATGGGTCAGTGTGTCCTGCTCAATCCGCCCCGCCCTCTCCTTCCCCCTCTGTGTCCGCAAGTCGGTTCTCTACCCCGTGTCTCCATTCATTCCCTGCAAATAGGTTCATCATTCTACAAGGCCACCACCACCCTGATAGCAAAACCAAAGATACCACACACACCAAAATAATAATAAAGAAAAGAAAATTAAAAGCCAATATCACTGATGAACACAGAAGCAAAAATCCTTGACAAAATTCTTGCAAACAGAATCCAGCAACACATTTAAAGGATCATACACCATGATCAAGTGGGTTCAGTCTGGGAGAGGCTGCTGTTTCCCAGTCTGCGTCCTGGAATCTTCTGTTAGCCTCACCCTTAGATAGCAGTGTTCCCAAGTGTTGTCCTCAGGTTTTTCCTCTCGCTTATACTCTTCCCCTTGATGCCCCCAACCATGTCTTCAATGCCCATTTATATGATTTAGATTTCTCAACCTATACTGCTCAGCCAAGACATTCTGCTGGATCAGTTAACCCGGTGGACACTGACTGGCACACAGAAGGAATTTAATATTTGTTGAATTATGCAAACATCTCAAGATCCTCCATGCTACATCCCTATAACTCAGCAGATTAAAGTTCAGCTTTCCCTTTCCCTCATCCCACCCAGACTTGTTATTCCTCCTGTATCACCTGTAAATGTAAATGGTCCATTACCAACACAGTCACTGATACTAGTTACCTAAAACCCCCACATCGAATCAGTCCCCAAGTCCAATATATTCTGCCTCTGGAACGTTATTCATACCTCACCTTCATCTCCAGGGCTGCGCTCAGTTCAGCCTCTCCTCCCTTCTGAGCAACTGGAGGGACCTTCCAACTGGGTGTGAGAGCCTTCAGCTCATCCTTCACATGTCTTCAGTAGTACTCAGCTATGCCATTTATTGCAGGAAACATTCCATCATCACAGATCTAATTTAGGACCCTACCCTCTGTGCTCCCACAGCCTACTGTAGATTCCCTGTCAACAAAATAGCAATATAGACTTACTGGATAGTTTGTCTTTTTTTCACACCAAGAAATGAGTTTATTGAGTTTGGAAATGGAATGTGATTAAAAAAAAAAAAAATCCTGGGCAGACCTCAGGCATGGCTGGATCCTGGATATTAGCTTCTTGATATTAAAAAAAAAACCAAAAACCAAAAAACCTCCTTATTTGACTTCATAAATTAAATCACGTAACCAGACTAATGCAGTAGGCACTCAGCAAATGCTTGCTATACAGCGAATGTGAATGAGTGTAAGGGAGCCTGACGCTCCCCAGACTACTTATTGGCAGGATATTTGCTTGAAGAAAGGCAGCTGGGTTTGTGCTAAACTTTGTCTTCTCTTTCTCTGTCCCTTCCCACAGCTGTGCTTTGTCTCCCTAATCTCTGTCAAATGAGGGAAGGTCTGATACCAGTCACTTATTTGGAAATTCTTTTGTTGTGTGTGGAATTTGATCACTGTCACATTTCCCAGTGGTTATACTTTAAGCTGACTTGAAATGAAAAAATGCTTCTCCTTGGAAGAAAAGCTATGACCAACCTAGACAGCATATTAAAAAGCAGAGACATTACTTTGCTAACAAAGGTCCCTCTAGTCAAAGCTATGGTTTTTCCAGTGGTCATGTGTGGATGTGAGAGTTGGACTATAAAGAAAGCTGAGTGCCTAAGAATTGATGCTTTTGAACTGTGGTGTCGGAGAACACTCTTGAGAGTCCCTTGAACAGCAGGGATATCAAATCAGTCAATCTTAAAGGAAATTAGTCCTGAACATTCATTGGAAGCACTGATGCTGAAGCTCTAATACTTTGGCCACCTGATGCAAAGAACTGACTCATTGGTAAACACCCTGATGCTGGGAAAAATTGAAGGCAGGAGGAGAAGGGGACGATAGAGAATGAGATGGTAGGATGACATCACCAACTCACTGGACATGAGTTTGATAAAACTCCGGGAGTTAGTGATGAACAGGGAAGCCTGGCATGCTGCAGTTCATGGGCTTGCAGAGTTGGACCCAATCGAGTGACTGAACTGAACTAAACCAATACGCTGTTGAGAAAGGAAAGATAGGTTTCCCGTTAGATAAATCTCATGGAAGAAAAACCTTACTGCTCTTTGCTTTCTTACTTGTTAAGTTAGCCCTTACTATACTATTTAATCCTTTCATGCTGCTTGGAATGTGTTCAGAGATTTTCTCTGCAGTTTTTTTCATCTAGCAGTTAATCCCTAGGTACTTCTGAAAGGAAGAAGTATTTGAGCTTCACTCACTGAACTTGGAGACCACCAGTCAGTCCATCAGTTCTTTTGTGTTTGTTTTGTTTTCTCTAAGCCAGTGGTTCTTACATTCTAATGTGAGAATCACCTGAGTAAATCTATAAAGTACAGATTCCAGAGCAACATCCCAAGAGCTTCTGTTTTATAAGGTCTGTAACAGACTTATACTGTTCATGGGGTTCTCAAGGCAAGAATACTGAAGTGGCTTGCCATTCCCTTCTCCAGTGGACCACGTTCTGTCAGCCCTCTCCACCATGACCCGCCCGTCTTGGGTTGCCCTGCAGGCATGGCTTGGTTTCATTGAGTTAGACAAGGCTGTGGTCCTAGTGCGATTAGATTGACTAGTTTTCTGTGAGTATGGTTTCAGTGTGTCTGCCCTCTGATGCCCTCTTGTAACACCTACCATCTTACTTGGGTTTCTCTTACCTTGGGTGTGGGGTATCTCTTCACGGCTGCTCCAGCAAAGCACAGCCACTGCTCCTTACCTTGGACGAGGGGTATCTCCTTACCGCCGCAGTTCCTGACCTTCAATTTGGGATAGCTCCTCTAGGCCCTCCTGCTGCGCAGCCACCGATCCTCCGGTTGCTCCTCCCGGCTGCCAGCCCTGGCCTCGGATGTGGGTGGCTCCTCTCAGCTGCCGCCCCTGGCCTCGGGCTCGGGCTCGGGGTGGCTCCTCAGGGTCACCGCCCCTGGCCTCGAGCTCGAGGTGGCTTCTCCCCGCCACCACTGACCTCGGACGTGGGGTAGCTCCTCTCGGTCACCGCCCCGACCTGAGACACAGGGTAGCTCCTCTCGGCCGTTCCTGCGCCGTCGCAGCCTGGCACTCTAGGCTGCTGCCTCTGGCCTCGGACATCGGGTAGCTCCTCTCGGCCACGCTTGCTGCCCGTGCTTAGTGTGCCGGCCCGACTTTCGCAGCCGCCTGCAGGAACTCCCCAGGTCAGTAGGTGCCCAATATGCTACTAGAGATCAGTGGAGAAATAACTCCAGAAAGAATGAAAGAATGGAGCCAAGGAAAAACAATACCCAGTTGTGCATGTGACTGGTGATAGAAGCAAGATCTAATGCTGTAAAGAGCAATACTGCATAGGAACCTGGAATGTCAGGTCCATGAATCAAGGCAAATTGGAAGTGGTCAAACAAGAGATGGCAAGGGTGAACGTCGACATTCTAGGAATCAGCGAACTAAAATGGACTGGAATGGGTGAATTTAACTCAGATGACTTCAGTATTCTTGCCTTGAGAACCCCATGAACAGTATGAACAGGCAAAATGATAGGATATCAAAAGAGGAACTCCCCAGGTCATTAGGTGCCCAATATGCTACTGGAGATCAGTGGAGCAATAAGTCCAGAAAGAATGAAGGGATGGAGCCAAAGCAAAAACAATACCCAGTTGTGCATGTGACTGGTGATAGAAGCAAGATCCGATGCTGTAAAGAGCAATACTGTATAGGAACCTGGAATGTCAGGTCCATGAATCAAGGCAAATTGGAAGTGGTCAAACAAGAGATGACAAGGGTGAACGTCGACATTCTAGGAATCAGCGAACTAAAATGGACTGGAATGGGTGAATTTAACTCAGATGACCATTATATCTACTACTGAGGGCAGGAATCCCTCAGAAGAAATGGAGTAGCCATCATGGTCAACAAAAGAGTCTGAAATGCAGTACTTGGATGCAATCTCAAAAACGACAGAATGATCTCTGTTCGTCTCCAAGGCAAACCATTCAATATCACAGTTATCCAAGTCTATGCCCCAACCAGTAATGCTGAAGAAGCTGCATATATGATCCACTTAGACACATTTCAGGTATATACACATATTACATAAAAGCATGCCACACACCACCCACATGTCACCCTTTCAGTGCTTCACAGAGAAGCCTGAATTGGAGATTTTTTCTGGTTGCTGAAAAGGAACATTTAACTCTCCTGATAGCATGAGCAATAGTGTATAGACAGCCTCCAGTAGCCTGTGGATATCAGAACTGCTCAGGAGAAGGATTCACAATCAGAGGCATTGCCTCCTTGCTCTGCGTTTGAACACCTCTCTCCTGAAGAGCAGTTTTACTGTTTTGCCCTGTCTGTACTCCGTCAATACACACTGTCTTCTTTTTCCAAAACAGTAGCTCCAAGGTCTTGTATAAAGTGCAATAAGACTTCTGGCCAGCCAGGAAACAAATGATGTAAAGTAAATTTGAAGTTGGAGTATTTTAGCTAATTTAAGAAATACTGTGGATCACAACAAACTGGAAAATTCTTGAAGAGAGGGGAATACCCAACCACCTTACTTGTCTCCTGAGAAAACTATATGTAGATCAAGATGCAACAGTTAGAACCAGAAATGGAGCAACTGACTGGTTCCAAATTGGGGAAGGAGGATGACAAGGCTGTACATTGTCACCTGCTTATTTATTTTATATGCAGAGTGTGTGCTAAGCCACTCAGTCGGGTCCTACTCTTTGCAACCCCATGGACTGTAGCTGCCAGGCTCCTCTGTTCATGGGATTCTCCAGGCAGAGCACTGGAGCGGGTTGTCACGCTCTCCTCCAGGGGATCTTCCCAGCCCGGGGATCGAACCTGAGACTCCTACCACTCCTGCGTTGCAGGCAGACTCTTAGCTGCTGAGCCATCTGAGAAGCCCATTATATGCAGAATGCATCATGCAAAAGGCCAAGCTGCATGAATCACAGGCTGGAATTAAGATTTCCCAGAGAAGTATCAACAACCACAAGTGCAAGTGATGCCACTGTAACGGCAGAAAGCAAAGACGAACTGAAGAGCCTCTTGATGAAGGTGAAAGAGGAGAGTGAAAAAGCTGGCTTGCAACTCAACATTCAAAAAACTAAGATCGTGGCATCCAGTCCCATCACTTAATAGCAAACAGAATGGGAAAAAGTGGAAGCAGTGACAGACTATTTTCTTGAGCTCCAAAATAATTGCAAATAGTCACTGTAGCAATGAAATTAAAAGACACTTGTTCCTTGGAGGGTGAGATATGACAAACCTGGACAGCATGTTAAAAAGCAGAGACATTACTTTACTGACAAAGATCCCTATAGTCAAAACAATGGTTTTTCCAGTAGTTATGTATGGATGTGAGAGTTGGACCATGAATTAGAAGGCTGAATGCTGAAGAATTGATGCTTTCAAATTGACATTCAGGAGAAGGCTCTTGAGAGTCCCTTGGACAGCAAGGAGATCAAACCATTCAATCCTAAAAGAAATCAACCCTGAATATTTATTGGAAGGACTATCGCTAAAGCTGAAGCTTCAATACATTGGCCTGTTGGAAAGAGTGACTTGTTAGAAAAGACCCTAATGCTGGGCAAGATTGAAGATAGGAGGAGATGGTTGTATGGCATCACCAACTCAACGGACATGAATTTGAGCAAACTCCAGAAGGTAGTGGAGGGCAGAGGAGCCTGGCGTGCCAAGTCCAAGTCAAAAAGAGTCAGCCACTGCTTAGCAACTGAACAGAAATAAGAAATACTTTCTCCAGCAGAAACATCAGTATGTATCTTAAATTGAAGAAACAAAAAAAAGTAGAGACATGAAGTAGACTGACCAACAGTTCATAGGTTGGTTCCACTGGGCTGTAATGCGACCAAGGTGTCCTTATTGGTCCTGGCTTCTCTGGAATTTTTCCTTCTCGCTTGGATTCCTAACTTTAACAGATTATTCAGTTTGTTTTAGTAAGACATATACGATTGCGGTGTGTAAAGTGTCTACTACTCCAGTTTCTACTAAATAAATCCGTGCTCAGACTCCGTGTTTGCCAAGAAGGACGAAATGCTCCTGTTCAAACTTAATCCTCCTCCGGGGGTGCCTGGGCATTTGCTGTTTGAGGTGGTATTTTAGACTGAGGAGGCCAACATCCTTTCCGTCTTCTTCAGGTAAGAGAACCTTGATTACGCTTTAGCAAACCTCCCTTCCTGCTTCTCAGCTCAAGAGCGTGCAGGGAGCTTGGCCAATTAAATATTCCGGCTTTGAAATTTGATCCTGAGCGGAATAACAGCTTCTTCAGAAAGGCCACAGCTTGCCTTTCCTTGCTGTGGGGGACTGAGAAGATGGAGTCCCTTGGTCTGAGCTCCAGAGTCTCTGGCTTTGAACATTCCTCTGATTTGCATTTCCAGCATTTTCTTTGCTTATGGGAACTATCCGAATCACTTCTAAAAAGTCTTAAGTTACGCTGAATGTGTTGCATGCACGCAGCCTCAGTTGCTTCAGTTGGGGCTGACTCTTTGCGACCCCATGGACTGTGGCCCTCCAGGCTCCCCTGCCCATGGGATTCTCCAGGCAGGAACACTGGAGTGGGCTGCCGTGCCCTCCTGCAGGGGATCTTCCCCACCCAGGGATCACACCTGTCTCCTGCGCTGGCGGGTGGATTCTTTACCACTGAGCCAGCAAGTGTTTCTTATAACCAAAAAGAAGGAGAAAAACCTGACTGATATATTGGAAAACACTTTATTCAAAAATACGAAACAGCCCTGACCAAATGGAGATCCACCCCTGAGGTACCGCTGAGTTGCAGTGAAACCAGTTCTTAGCCAACATCCCAGACTTTGTAACTTCCAAACAGAAGTTTCTCCATTCTAAGATGCCTTGCTGGAAACGTATTTAGCTGACTGATTAGTACCTTTATTCTTTTCAATACCTCTTTAATCTAAGGATGATTTACTTTTATACCTTTTCTCTCATTTCTTTCACTCCTTCCTTATTGTCAACAGGGGAGCAACATTATGATTTTATTTCAATGAGAGATCACCTTCTAAAAAATCTGTTTTATTTTAAACACAGGCATTTTAGTACTTCAAATCTACCTGTACACTCACTGATAATGAGAAATTGGTCTTCTTGCCCAAGGCTAACCAATACAAATATAATGTGAGCCACATATGTAATTTTTAATTTCCAAGTAGCCACATTTTAAAATAGTGAAAAGAAACAGCTGAAATTAATTTTAATAATATATTTTACTTAATACATTTAAAACTATTTCAACATAAACTCTATATAAAGGTATTAATAAGATGTTGTACATTCTTTTTATACTGAGTCTTTGAAATCCAATATATGTTTTACACTCAGAGCACATCTCAATTCAGATGCAAATTTTAATTAGAAACACTTGTTTTGGGTAGGGCTTCCCAAGTGGCTCAGTGGTAAAGAATCCTCCTGCCAATCGGGAGACGCTGGAGACCCTGTTTCAATCTCTGGGTGGGGAAGATCCCCTGGAGGAGGAAATGACAACCCACTCCAGTGTTCTTGCCTCCAGAATCCCACGGACGGAGGAGCCTAGCGGGCTACAGTCCATGGGGTCGCAAGAGTCAGACACGACTGAAGTGACTTAGCGCGCATGCACACAAGCTTCACTAAACTGTAGATTTATGGTTTTCAGCAAGCTTGGAAATTTCTCAGCCATTATTTCTACAAAAGTTTTTTTCTATCCTGTTCCATTCCCTACCCCAAACAAGCCTCTTCCCCCCAAAATTCATCCAGTCCACCACCAAAATTCCATACTTCAATAACCTGCATGTTAGACAGCTTAATGTGGTCTCAAAGCTTATTCTTGCCTTATTTTTTCCATTTTTTTCTTTAGTATTTCATTTAGGGTAATTTCTGTTGCTATGTCTCTAAGTTTACTAACCTTTCCCTCTGCGATGTCTAATCTGACGTTACTCCCACCTACTATCTTCTATATTTTCATTTCAGATATTTTTCATCTCTAGAATTTCAGTTTGCATTTTTTTTTATTATATCTGCCATTTCTCTCTTCATTGTGATCATGTTTGTCTCTTCTTTTTCAAACATATGGAGTATATTTACTGTAGCAGTTTTATGAAGAATATATTTATAGTAGCTGTTTTACTATCCCTTGCCTTCAAATTCCATCATCTGTGTCACTTCCGAGTCCGTTCCTACCGTGTGACTTTTCTCCTGGGTATGGCTTGCACTTTCCTGCTTCTGTGCATGCCTGAACTTTTCTCACTGGATGCCAGACTTCGGGAATGTTACCTGTTGAGTGCCAGTTTTAATTGTTCTGTTATTACTTATTAGCTTTTATATTCCTTTAAGCGCTGGGGGTTTTGCTCTGGAAGGCAGTGAAGTTACTTGGAATTGTTTCATCCTTTTGAAACTGGCTTTTAACCTTTCTGTGGTGCTTCCCTTGTAGCTTAGACAGTAAAGAATCCGCCTGCAATGCGGAACTTGGGTTTGATCCCCGGGTCGGTAAGATTCGCTGAGGAAGGGAATGGCTAACCCCTCCAGTATTCTTGCCTGGAGAATCCCATGGACGGAGGAGCCTGGGGCTACAGTTCATGGGGTCACAGAGTCAGACACCGCTGAGTGGCTAACGCTTTCACTTTTCAGCTTTCCAGGGTGGACCTGGGACAGCCTTTAGCCTGGGCATAATTTGACCTCAATAATGAGGCAATATCCCTCCAAGGACTCGGTCTGACTCCCTTCGGTAGGAGGCCTTCCGCGTGGCTGATGGAGACGCGACCCCTGCCCTGGTGGGCTCTCGGGACTGGCCTGCTCGCTTCTTTCCAGTGGTCCCCCCGTGACAGCCACTCCCTCAGACGTGTATACAGAGCGGTTCCGAGCCAGAATCTTCGAAGGGGCCGCTCTGCGGATTTCCAGCACGCGCTCTCCCTCTCCGCGGAGCAACCTCCTTTCCAGAAGCCTCCCCCTTGGACTCCCTCCCCTGCTAAGCCCACCAGGCTCCGTGAGGCCGCGAGCGGGAACCACGAGTCCGCCTTTCACCTGTCTCCCTCCTCTCTGCTGCCTTCTGTCCAGTGTCTGAAAACCGCTGCTTCATATATTCCGTCCAGCTTGCCAGTTATGTGACAGTAGCAGGTAAATCCAGTTCCTGATATTCTCTCATGACCCAAAGAGGTGAAAATGGTCTTCCGTGTAATACTGAGAAACCTTTAGTAAGTGACAGCTGCGTGCGGGAGGCTGTGCAGAGAGGCACGGGGGGACTGAGCGGGCCGAGACACAGTCCCTGCCCTCCAAGCAGCAGGGCAGCCGGGAGGGCCCCCTGCGGGTCAGCGCCTCGCCTGGCAGAGGGCCGTGGGGAGCTCGGGGGCGCTGGGAGCCGCGCGGGTCCCCCGCGAGTCGGATGGGCCGCACTCGAGTTCTGACGGAGCGCGGCCCACCGGAGGAGGGAGCGGGGCCACGCTGGTGTTCCTGCCACGAGAACCCCACGCGACGGACCGTGGGATTGCAGAGAGTCGGCCCGACTGAGGGACCGAGGAGCAGCAGCAAAGGAGAGGACACGCAGTCAGAGTGGTCGCCGAAGGAGACAGGCCCCGTGAACCGTGATGGGCGGCAGGGGAGAGAGCAGATGGCATGGAAGCGCTCAGAAGGAAGACCCGAGTTAGTGTGCCATCAGGGGAATGTTTCCCAAAACAAAGGACGTTTTAACTGAGATTGCAGAACTAAGTAAGCTGTGGTATCTGGGTTGCGGGGGGAAGAAAGACTGCTAAGAAGGACATCATACCAAAGGCCTGTGGCAGGACGCAACCGTCAGCCGCATCAAGGCCAGCCCTTAGATCGCTCAGTGGAAAAACAGACTGAGCTTACGGCTTGCCTAGCTGTTCTGTGTTCGTGGCAGAGCGGGAAACAGCATCCAGAACTCCTTCCTCCAAGTCTAGTGCTGTTTCCATTCCACTGGACCATGTATTCCCTGAGCTAATGTTGGGAATTGCTAGACCATTTTCTATAATGACATTTGTCATTTTATGGCCCATGATACATTATGGGCAACACATAATTCTGAATTTTACTTCCCATTTAAAAATCGTTATGGCCAAATTTTATCTAAGATATATTTTTAATTGCCTATATTTTTATGTATTTACAAAGAATATGACACAAATTGTAAATAAATGTACGAGAGAGCCCAAAACAGAAAAGAACGAACACACACATTCAGCACACTGAAGCCATAATCGCATCATAATGGCCTGGGAACGGTGATGCAGCCCCCTAAGTGGCTGAATGACACCCAGGAGAGTCTCGCTCAGCAGTGGAAGCTGTTAGCGCTTGCAGACATTTTGGGAAATGCAGCCATTGCCCCGTTCCAAGCTTAATTGGCATAATAAATGTCAATTAAAACTCCTTTAAGATTTTAAATTGCAAAACTCAATGAAACTATTTATGTGTAAACTCACACAAGACTTCTTTACAAGAAGCCTCTCCTATGAAAAATTGTATTTCTTGTACATTTACCCTGGGCTACAAATCTCCTAACATGTACACTCACTGCAAGCCTGCCTTCGCACAGGGAGGAAAGTTCAGAACATGTCACTCTGAAGTGGCTTATAGTTGATTATATTATTCACATTAATAGGATTCAGTTTCCTTTCAACAAATACAGAGAGAGTACCAACTACGTGCCAGGACTGGAAATACAGCAGGAAAGAAGGTAGAAGGTAGAATGGTCCCTCCTATCGGGAGGAAGAGATCCTCCAAAATGCTACCGGGAAGTCCCTTTTCATCTTAAAGGGATCCTAAATCTACACGTGACTCCTTTAACGTTTACCTATGAGGCTTAAAAGACAATCATTCATCCAGTATAAATATAAAACAATCTGTGTTAGCTTCTGTATTTGGCAAAAACATCTTCGTGTCTTATGTACAGCTGTGTCCAAAACTTCCATTCTAAGTAGCCCAAGCTGCCAAATGTTGGATGTCATCATCCTCTCCTTCTGTCCTCCTAGAAGATGCTGGAACAAAAAAATAAATAAAAATCAGTCACTGGTGACATTCACACCTTTAGCACAGGAAACAAATTAGAATTATTCATTAAAAGGTGTATATTTACAAAATGGAAAATAAGTGCTGAAAGAGACGTGTGTGCTAGGTCGCTTCAGTCGTGTCCGACTCTTTGCGACCCCATGGACCCAGCTCCGGTGTCTAGGGGACTCTGCGGGCAGGAACACTGGGGTGGGTTGCCATGCCCTCCTCCAGGGGATCTTCCTGGCCCGGGGACAACCTGCGTCCCTTCCATCTCCCGCATAGCAGCAGGCTCTTTACCACAAGCGCCGCCTGGAAGCCCAGGCTCGCTCACTCCCTTGAGAGTTCCTTTTTCCTTGGCTGTGCAGGGCCTGAGGAATCTTACTTCCCTGACCAGGAATCAAACCCACACCCTGCAGTGGAAGCACTGAGTCTGAACCACTGGACCGCCAGGGAGCTCTGCAGGGGAGGCCCCCTGAGATGGGCCTGGCCCTGATTTCAGGTCAGCACTTGACCACAGGGGCCGGGGTGAGGCACAGACCTGCCTGCGAGCGGTGTGCCGAGGACGCGCCGGGCATCCTGCCCGACCCTCTGTCCGGCTGAGCTGGGAGCGAGGAGGAAGGCGCATTCGGGAGTCGGATATTTGTCATCTTCTTATTTAATTCTTCCTGCTCCAGTTCTTCAAGTTCTGCCATCAGCTCATCCTGAACATAGGAGAAAGAAAGAATTATGGAGTTAACGTTTCAAGACGTGGGTTTTCTCAAACACAATCACAAAAACATCTGCTACCCAACTGATATGTGAGAATCCAGTGAAATGGAATATTTATTTTAAGACTAAGTCTTTTTTGCAACACTGAGCAATAATTAAAATATGAATATTTGGGGCTGTGCAAATTTGTTGTAGCTAATCTTATAATACTTCAGTCAACATTTTTTTTTAAGTAATTTGGGCTAGCTGAATATATAACCTCCAGAGCTTCTAGAAAATTTACACTTTGCCTGTCATTTTTGCAATGTAACTTTTATGTTCTACTGTTAAGAATTCAGAACCTGTGAAACTTTAGTTAGAGGAAATATATATTTTCATTTTGGCTAATGCTACTGAAAATAAAACAGATATAGCAAAACCTTAACATACCAAACGTAGAAAGAGTCAAAGATACTATGGCTGCTTTGTTAAATTATCGGAGCCAATGAAAGCCATGCTGTGTGTTTGAGTTAAGAATAACTGGGAGCCAATGAAAGCCATGCTGTGTGTTTGAGTTAAGAATAACTCCAGGTGGGTACATTGTATTTCTTTCTGTTAGCAATAGTCCCAGACAGTCTGGCTTAATCTGAAATGACTGTCTCAAGAACCTTAGAAAAGCAAGTCCAGTTTGAGACTTTGAGGGTAAAAGCCACCTTAGGACAGAAATGATCTGGCTTGAGATGACTAGTTGGCTCCAACAGTCCTCAGGTTGAGCCCAACCCCCTGAGAGAGGTTGGGAGTCAAAACTAAACTTGTCATCATTATAATTCTGAGGCCGTTGTCATGAGCAATGACCTGGCACTCATATTCCACCACGGAGACTTCATTTATTCATTCGTCACTGAACAAATTTATTGAGAGCTCACTCCAGGCCAGGCATGAACTCAGGGCTCGGGAGACAAAGTCCAATCAACAGTCTCTACATTTAAGGAGCTTTTTGGAATGCAGGAGAAAGGCTCACAAACAAATAATTATTCTATCTTAAAATGAGAGTAACAGTACTAAGGCCAAGAGTGGAGATCTTGAAGCCAAGCACAACACTGGATCAAATCAGCATGTATCAGACATCCGGCGAGCTGAGCTGTCTGAGAACCGTTACATCTACCTCAAAAAAGGAAATAAACACGAAAATGTATAGCACGAGGTCATGTGAAATAGTGCCTCAGGCTGGCTGCTGGCTTTACCGTTCTCCACAGGCTGAAGGAATGAAATACCTTCAGAATGAATATTCTATTTCTGCTAAAAGAACAATTAGGAACGAATATAGCAAATGTAACAGGAGAGCACGCTACCCTCCACTGAGTGTACGCCCAGAACCGCCAGCAGCGCCTAATTAACAGCACCGAAAAGATCGCTATTTCCCATAACAAACATGCGAGCACAAAACAGTCAATGCCATCCCTTTCAGATTTCAGGTAGCAAACGCTTATTCATCATTGATAAAAGAATTTTAGAATTTGAGGGACTTCGGAATAGTCTAGTGATCATCGTGTTCATTTTATAAATGAGAAAACTGAGGGTCCGAAAGAGAAGGGAGCCCACAGGGCTCAGTGGTGGTGGCAGAGCGGGCGTCCCCAGGAGCCCAGGGCCTCTGCAGACGCCGGAAAGGCTCGGGATGCTCACGAGCCAGCCAGCCGTGGGCGCGCGCCCCCCGGGAAGGGCCGGCGGTGCTCGCGGCGCTGCAGGCCGCAGACGGCCCGCCGGGCGGCCTTCTGTCTGCCACGGCCGTCGCTGCTGCGGCTGCCCGCCGTCCTTCAAACATACAAAGACCATCTTGCTTCCCCGGGCCAAACAAAAGCGGAACTCGGGAAAGATCGGGGCTGAAAGCCACCCTTTTCCAAGCCGAGGCCTACATCATTTAAAAAGCTGTTGAAGAAACAGACCAGCAGACTCAGAAAACAAGCTCATGGTTACCAAAGGGGAAAGGGGATGGGGCTTATGTGAGGAGTCTGGATTAACATGTACACAGTGTTATAAATGAAACAGATAACCAACAAGGACCAGGGTACAGGGAACTCGACTCAATGTTTTATAATAGCCTGTAAGAGAAAAGAACCTGAAAAAATAGTTATGTGTATGTACAACAGAATCACGTTGCTCCACACCCGAAACCAGACAATATTGGTAAATCAACTACACCGCAGTTTTTTAAAAAAAGGAGAATGGAGGAAAATGAGATGAAATAAAATAAGTATAGAAACAAAAGAGCTGCTGACACCCAATCCTCACTTTCAAGGACTCTGTGGAACGACATCTTACTTCCTACATGTGCTGTGGTTAATAGTCCGTGAATGCAGGAAGTCAGATGCTTTGCCACGCTAATCTGAAACGTTTCAAAACGTGCACCAGTCCTTCTTGTGTGTGCTTTGAGGAGGACAATTGAAATTCACAGCACAGACTTCACCAGTCTACTCATAGTCTGTTATTCCTGGACTGATCAATCTCAGTGGAATGTGTGTGTTAGCAGTGCCACTCCACATTTGTTTCATAGCCCGGGCGATACACAGAGGCAGCCTAAGCCTTGATGTAGCAGGAGTGTGATCTGCCTGTCCCGTGCAGAGTGACAGTCTGCTCTGTTTTTCCCAGATGTGTGAGCACTCAATTTCTCGTAATGGGGCTATTTACGCACCCGTCAACAATTAAAACTCACTGACTTCACATAATCACATGCTGCTTTTCTAATAGCTGAGAACTGAATTAGAGGGCTATTTGCCAAATTATATTAATCTTTCCTTTAAATCAGAGCTGCCAACACTTCATTTCCCTCTTAAGACAGGTGTTTTTCTAACAGATATCATTTATTCTTTAGTGATATTAAAGGACATGTGTAAGAAAACCTGCTTGCTTCACATGGTGGGAAGCTATCTTTTCTTTCAAGAATTTTTTTTGTTTGTTTGAGGTGGACCACTTTTAAAGTGTTTATTGAATTTGTTACATTATTGCTTGTTTTATGTCTTGGGTTTTGGCCCTGAAGCAGGTGGGATCCAACCAGGGATGGAACCCACAGCCCCTGCACTGGAATGTGAAGTCGTGACCAGTGGCCTCCAGGGAAGTCTCAGGAAGAGCTGTCCTTCTCAGCGGCCACGCGCTCCGCGCCACACTGTGCCACCCACCTCGTCAAAGTCATCGCCAAATCCAACCCGTTGAGAAAATGCTTCAGAGATTTCTTGGGCAATATCCTGTTGCTCTGTGATCTCTTGCATCAAATCGTCTATTTTGTTCAGATCCCTGGGAAACAATGTTTTGTTGAAATATTGTAGAATTTTACTTTAAAATTATGAATTTAGACACAATCCCCTATGAAAAGTGAACCAACTCAACATAAACTCTTGGTTATTTCAGTAGGATTATAAACGTCCCTGGTGGTAAGATTGACCAACTTGAAGAATTTACATTTCAAGAAATTAATAATTCTGTATATGCACATATATTTTAAACTATGTAAGTTAAATTTATAGCCATTCCGTTTGGGAGTCACTAGGGGCATATCTGTAGACCCATTTCGAAATTTTGTCTGGTAGGGCACGCTCAGGTGCTAAGCCGTGTCCAGCTCTTTGCGACCCCATGGACTGTAGCCCACCAGGCTCAGACTTTGTCCATGGGATTTCCTAGGCAGGTTGCCATTTCCTTCTCCAGGGTGGAAGGGCATATGAAACAGTTGAATACATGCTATGTGTTAACTCTGCAGGAAGCGACGCCACGGGTCATCAAGGAGCACGGTGAGTGAGGTAAGCTAGGGTGGCGCTCAGGAGCCGCTATCAGAGCAGCTTTTGTAGAAGCTGGACTCTGGACACCAGAGATCTATTTTCCAGAAAGCCGTGTAGTCCTGAGATTCTGACTCCCTGAGAACTTCCCCACGGCTGCTGATGGGCCGGAGACAGCGGATGAGAGCAGGGCGAGGCCTGTGAAGGCCTCAGAAGAATCCGCAGCTCCAGCAGAGGGATCACAGGCCCAGGGCCGACGGCGGCTCTCAAGCCAGTTCCTGGTGCCCGAGCCCCTGGCCCCTGCCGCCCCACGGGCTCGGGTCCGAACGTCCCGGCGGCCGTGTCCGCATCCCATCTGCAAATCGTCCCTCCAGCTCTGAGCCCGGGCCGCGCTGATGGGTACCGGGGAGGTGACACGGTTACACATCACTGAGCCACTAACGCTGACATCGTCATTCCTAGTGGAATTAAATGCTTTGCATGTATAAACTCTTGGTTATTTCAGTAGGATTATAAACGTCCCTGGTGGTAAGATTGACCAACTTGAAGAATTTACATTTCAAGAAATTAATAATTCTGTATATGCACATATATTTTAAACTATGTAAGTTAAATTTATAGCCATTCCGTTTGGGAGTCACTAGGGGCATATCTGTAGACCCATTTCGAAATTTTGTCTGGTAGGGCACGCTCAGGTGCTAAGCCGTGTCCAGCTCTTTGCGACCCCATGGACTGTAGCCCACCAGGCTCAGACTTTGTCCATGGGATTTCCTAGGCAGGTTGCCATTTCCTTCTCCAGGGTGGAAGGGCATATGAAACAGTTGAATACATGCTATGTGTTAACTCTGCAGGAAGTGACGCCACGGGTCATCAAGGAGCACGGTGAGTGAGGTAAGCTAGGGTGGCGCTCAGGAGCCGCTATCAGAGCAGCTTTTGTAGAAGCTGGACTCTGGACACCAGAGATCTATTTTCCAGAAAGCCGTGTAGTCCTGAGATTCTGACTCCCTGAGAACTTCCCCACGGCTGCTGATGGGCCGGAGACAGCGGATGAGAGCAGGGCGAGGCCTGTGAAGGCCTCAGAAGAATCCGCAGCTCCAGCAGAGGGATCACAGGCCCAGGGCCGACGGCGGCTCTCAAGCCAGTTCCTGGTGCCCGAGCCCCTGGCCCCTGCCGCCCCACGGGCTCGGGTCCGAACGTCCCGGCGGCCGTGTCCGCATCCCATCTGCAAATCGTCCCTCCAGCTCTGAGCCCGGGCCGCGCTGATGGGTACCGGGGAGGTGACACGGTTACACATCACTGAGCCACTAACGCTGACATCGTCATTCCTAGTGGAATTAAATGCTTTGCATGTTCTCCCGACTCCACATGGAGGAAGAGCTGAATATCTGACAGCATTTCATGCAGTAATCAAAAAGAGAACTTTGGCATCTTGCTGTGCCGTGCTGTGCTGTGCTAAGTTGCTCAGGCGTGTCCACCTTTTTGCAACACCATGGACCACAGCCCACCGGGCTCCTCTGTCCCTGGATTCTCTGCGCAGGACACGGGCGGGGGCCGCCAGCTCCTCCTCCAGCCACCCTCTGACCGCCCCTTACTTCCACTTTTTATATTCATAACAAAGATAGTAGGATCGTGTATTTAAAAATCATATGTGAAACGTACAGCTAAAATGTGGGCCAAGCAGTAAATTCTTCCCAAAAGGAACCCAGGGAGGATGAGGCTGAACTGCCTGGGAGAAGGGCTATGATTCTGGAACACAGTTAGCACCTAACTCACAGCAACGACCGTGGGTGGTGACTCTGAGAGTGACTCTAACGATCCCTCAGAAGCCTTCAAAACGACGGCTGGTGGTCAGCTGGCTATCAGGACAGGAAAATGTCAGCAAAGCCGCCTTCACGGACCGCGGCCTCTCTCCCCGCCTTCTCCCATCCACAGAACCTTCTCCACGAGCCCCTCAGACACTCGTGGTCCTTGCACACCTTTGGCCCAAACTTCACCGTCATATTTAAGCTCAGGAAAGGATTGGATTCTCTGTGCAAATAAAAAGCAAACCGTCACGAGCCCCACTACCGCTGTGAGTGCTGATGACTGAGTGCTTACTTCACGCCAGTAACTCCTGACGGCAGGGTGTCTGGTTTCTCATCAACTGTCCCAAGAACCACAAGAGCTAAGTGTGATCATTAGCTTCAACTTACAGACAAGGAAGCTGAATCAGGAGACAGTGTTGTCCAAGGACAGTCAGCCAGGATCTGGGATTACAATCCAGAAAATCTGCCCCAAATCCACGTTTATATCTATTATATTGTATGCCAATGGTTCTCAAACCCTGGTTAGTATCAGAATCACCCAGAGAACTTGGTTGAAAACAAAAAGGCCCGGTCCCAAGCTTTCTCAAAGGGGCGTGGGCATCTCGGTTCTCTTTAGTAGTGATTTCTGAGTCCTCCCTAAGTTTGACCCTGGTGGGGAAGATCCCCTGGAGAAGGAAACGGCAACCCACTCCAGTACTCTTGCCTGGAAGATTTCAGGGATGGAGGAGCCTGGTAGGCTACGGCCCATGGGGCCGCAAAGAGTCAGGCGTGACCGAGCAGCTTAACTCCTGCAAAGCTTGACAGCGCTATTGTACAGTTCTAATCCCCTCACGGATGTCACCACTTGAGCCTTTTTGAAACTATAGGATGAAAATATTTGCAGGTGGAGTATCAGAGAACAGTGAGGCCTGGAAGACATTAAAGGCAAAATGAGTGCCCTTTATTTTCTCATGATCTTTTCTTCTTTTGCTAATATATTAAAACTTCCGCTCTTTCTCTGTGGGAGCATTCCATTCCAACATGTCAAAGAGTCTCAAATGAGTTAGCCCACCCCTGCCCAAGCCATCAGAGTTCCCAAGCTCTGAGGGAATGTAAGACTCAAAGGGAGACCACGGTCACTCACATGTTCTCATGAACGGCTTTCATAGCTTTTGCTGCAAGGCCCATATTCTTTAACACCTCCGTGTTGGTATATGAGTTTTCCAAGGCTTCTCTCTGGAACTCAATGGTGGAAAGTGTGCCATCAATCTGAGTGAGCTGCTTCTCAAGCCTCTTCTTCCTCTTCAGAGCCTGTAATGCAGCTAAATAAGGGAGAAGCCACATTTATAAGGAGCTTTACATAAGCTCTTTACTCAAGAGACATTTACTCAGCATAAACCATGGAGACCCGGGTTCAGTCCCTGGGTGGAGAAGATCCCCTGGAGAAGAGAATGGCAACCGGCTCCAGTGTTCTTGCCGGGAGAATCCCATGGACAGAGGAGCCTGGGGGGCTAGAGTCCATGGCGATGCAGAGAGTCAGACACAACCGAGCTCCAGATGAGTGAGTGAGTGACCATGGACTCGGCACTGTAGAAACCCACAAGTTCAGTTCAGTTCAGTTCAGTCGCTCAGTCGTGTCCGACTCTTTGTGACCCCATGAAGCGGAGCACGCCCACAAAGAGGACTCCAAATAAAGCTGAGGAACGTAAAGGCAGCAGCTGTCCTTGCAATTGCTTACAAAAACTATCACTCCCTAAAACATTTTGTTATTCTCCCAAAAATCTGCCAGGTGTCAGAGGATGAAAAGTCAGAACACCATATTCTATAATATATACCACAGAAACGTTTTTGTTAATGTTGGATTTTAGAAAAAGACTAGGTAAAAACAGAAGTACATATTGAGTAATATGAAAATAAAGCTTTAGAGAAAAAAAGAGCCTGAAGGACTATCTATCTTAACCCTATATTCTTATTTCAGTTAGCAATAACCGTGCCTCGAATAAACATCACTGGCTATGATACTGCCACTGTGCAAAGTTATTCGTATTTCAAAGACAAGTTAGTGAGACCCAGAAAAGTTATATGAGTTGCCTGAATTTAATAACAGTCCAAAACCTAGCAAGCCAACCATGTCTTAATCTGAAGTGACTATGAGACAATCAGTAAGGTTACATCTAATCCTAAAGGTCATGAAATCAACAGAGTCATACTCGAGGATTAGATGGCATACTGCTGAGGGGAAAGACTGTTGCCTTCAGAAAAATATCCCAATTCCCTCCCATCAGCACTCAGCAAAATCTTAGCACGCATCTTTCAGAAATCACGAAGCTAATGAGTCCATTTGACTACAGCACCTTTGAAGGCACCCTGAAACCAGGCCTTAAAAAGTGAGTTTTGAAAAGGCATTTAGTGAAAGTACAGGAAAGAGCAGTAGAGAATGCTAACGTGAAGATAATCAAAGGAACTGACAAAAAAACTCCAACAGTTTTATGGTTTCAGAGTGAAACATGTGATTGCAACAGAGATTTCTGAGAGAAGGCTCTTCTCTGTTTTGAACAATTTCTTGCACTTCCAACCGGTTTAGTATGTTTATTCCAATGCTTTTTGTTTGGTGCACAAAGACTCCTAGCCATTATACTTTCTTGTTGGATTTTTATTAGTGATCAATAAATAAATATTTCTTTGTGGTTTAATCACTAATTCATGTCCAGCTCTTTTGTGACCCCATGGACTGTGGCTAACCAGGCTCCTCTGTCCACGAGATTTCCCAGGCAAGAATCCTAGAGTAGGCTGCCATATTACTTGCTGTCCATTTAATCCTTTTTACCTTAAATTCCATTTTGTTTTATATTAACACTTAACATAAAATTAATACTTATATACTATATATTAGCATTAAAGAAAATTAATATTTCAACTTTCTTTTTGTTGAAATTTACCTGTAATACTTCTGTGTGGACCTCAATTTCAAATCTTCTCTAATTTTTTTTGGTGCCTGTAACAGGTAGGATATGCTTGAATGTGTAATCTGTATGATTATTTTTAGCCATTTGGAGAGTCTCCACCTTTTAAGGTACGTTTTTAAGTTATTTTTATTTATTGTAATAACTGATATTTGTACAAAATGGTCTTTTTACCATCATTTCTTGTGTTTTCTGTTTGTTATGCTTTTTATTTTCTTGTTGCTTTCTTGTCTATATATAGATTAATTTTCCTTTGTTCATTTTATCCCCCTTTAATTTTAAGCATATTATTTAAATACAAGA
>SJYT01050072.1:29261-61839 GCA_006410635.1 Cephalophus harveyi | reverse complement strand
ATTGTAGGATAGTTATACATACTAAATTTATTCTCCTACTGGATACTCTTATATTTAAATAATATGCTTAAAATTAAACTTAAGTTTTCTAAACATGTTGAAAATTAATCAGTATCTATAAAACTAATTGTCCCTAAACAAGATTGTCTTAACACCCCAACACCCCCAGTGTTTGATTAAAATAATCTTACTTTTATTAGTTCCAGATGACTACCAGTTTTTAAAATTATTCTTTCAATTTTTTAAGGAAATATTTCTTAACAACTGCATTAAACTTCATAGACACAATTTCAACAGTTATTTATACTAAGCTGAGAGTGTCTGCTGGCTTGTTTTCTTACTACTGCTTCTTGTATCCTATAATATGAACCCAAGAGAAGAGAGAGAATGTAGAGAATAAAATATGTTAAATAAAATCTGTTAAAAACAAAACTTACATTAGTGTCTACAGGGAGATCAAGAGGCTATTGTGTTATAAGACAAGAATGGGCTGTCTTAAAAATGAGCAACTAGAAAACAAGAAACAGTTCTTAGAAATTAAAAACATAACTAAAAAATAAATTAAACTGTTTAAAAAGAATAATAAATACAGCTGATGACTAAATTAGTGACCTGGAATATAAAGTTAGAGAATTTTCCCAGAACAGAGAACAAAAAGACAGATAATACAATAAATTAGAGGACAGAACCAAGGAACCCAACATGCATCTTACAGAAAGTTCAAAAGAAAGAGAATGTTTCAGGGGAAGTGTGGATACTAATATAAAAAGAAGCAGCAGTTTCAGTAGAAACTAGGCAGAAATAATGAAGAGAAAGAAGCAGTAAAGAAATCACAGAATGTGCTGGAACTTTCTGCACACCCAGCGCTTAGGACTCAGCCTGCCACCGCAGAGGCTCCAGGTTTGATCCCAAGTGGGGGAACTAAGACCCTGGGAGCATGTCCTGTGGCCAATGACGACGTGATGAAAATGAAAAACTCAAAGAGTACGGTTTCCCCAAGACGAAGGAAGATGATCCTTCAGAATAAAAATAGTCACTGAACACGTTGATGGGAAAAACAAAAAATAAAAGACACATACCTAGACCTCCACCATGAAATTTCATTTCTCCAAGGTAAAAAAAAAAAAGAAAGAAAGAAAATCTTAAATGTTTCCAGAGAGGAAACAAGCGAAACGATTATTGACAAACAGGTGAGACTGATACTCTCAGTAAAGCTGAGACGTGTTGGCTCTCCAACAGCAACAGCAGTGTCTGGCAACTTTGGCAATGTGCTGAAGCTAGAATTCTGTAAAAATCCAAGCAGTTATTTAAGTTTGAAACAAATGAAGTCAACTTGAGACACAGGTATTTAGAGAATTTATATTTATGTACCCTTTCTGAAAAAGAATTAAGTTTTACTCCAGTAAAACTAAAAAAAAAAGGAAAAGAGGTCTTAGGACAATCTAGATACCGGAAGCAACATTAAGGAACGAAGCCAGCCGACACCGTGGTTTGATGGAAACAGCTGCCGCAACCGTAGTCCCAGAGGCGGTTCTCCGCGAGGCCTCCCGGCGGAGCTGGGCAGGCGCGCCCAGGGCAGGCCTGCTTTGGGCGGGGGGAAGCAGGGAGGCCGGGCTGCCTGCGGCTGCCGGGGCGCTGTAGGTGTGGACGCCCTTCTGCTCCCTCGCGGTGGCAGCGCTTCCTCCCGTCCCTTCCGCCGGCGCGCGCGGAGGCCCAGGGTCACCTCGCCTCCTCCCAGGTTCCGGGATCGCAGGAACAGCACTTACTCCTAACTTTAAGTAACAGCTTTTATGTATTTATTTAACCTGTCCTTTAGGAAGGAAACTAAAAAAAAGAGGCCTCTGGCCCAAGGGCCTTCCTACAAAATCGCACAGCGCGCTCTGCGCGGAGGCTCAGGCGGCGGCGGCGGGCAGAGGCGGGCAGAGGCGGGCAGAGGCGGGCAGAGATTTTGAACTGTGGTGTTGGAGAAGACTCTTGAGAGTCCCTTGGACTGCAAGGAGATCCAACCAGTCCATTCTGAAGGAGATCAGCCCTGGGATTTCTTTAGAAGGAATGATGCTGAAGCTGAGACTCCAGTACTTTGGCCACCTCATGCGAAGAGTTGACTCATTGGAAAAGACTCTGATGCTGGGAGGGATTGGGGGCAGGAGGAGAAGGGGACGCCCGAGGATGAGATGGCTGGATGGCATCACCAACTCGATGGACGTGAGCCTGAGTGAACTCCGGGAGATGGTGATGGACAGGGAGGCCTGGCGTGCTGCGATCCATGGGGTCGCAGAGTCGGACACAACTGAGCGACGGAACTGAACTGAACTGAACTGAAGAGAGAGTCGCTCGGTCGTATCCGACTCTGCAACCCCGTGGACTATACACTCCATGGAATTCTCCAAACCAGAATACTGGTGTGGGTAGCCTGTCCTTCGCCAGGGGATCTTCCCGACCCAGGGATCAAACCCAGGTCTCCCGCGTTGCTGGCGGATTCTGCACCCGCTGAGCCGCACTTCGTTACCCACCAAACTGGCGTGCAGTGCTTCGTGTGCATCGTGTGACATGGTTGCCTCTCACAGAGACCGCAAGAGGGAACCCTGCCGCTGATCCGTTTCACGGAAGACAAGATGAACGAATATTAAGAGAATGAATCCGACAATCTTGGGCACCGTGACAGCACAGTACAGTGGAAAGGGTATGACCTTCAAAGCCAGAGGGTGAATTTTTCTTCCGTGACTTAATAGACGTATATTCTTGAATAAGTCAGTTCCCTTCTCTGAGCTTCAGACTGCTGTGCTGGAAAAGGAAGACAGAATCCCCCAGAGGCTGGGCGATTCTTCTAAGAATTAGTGATCATTTGCAGAAACTGTCTTAGACTGAGCAACTAAGTATAATTACTAATAACAGTGATTTATATAACATTCCTTAGTTAATGAGACTGCATATCTTATTTCTTTTTTGTTTCTTTTTTTACTGAAGTATGGACAGAGGAGCCCGGCGGATACAGTCCTTAGGGTAGCGAAGAGTCTGGCATGACTTAGCGACTAAACAACAAAATGGTTGATTTACAGAGTTGCGTTAATTTCTGCTGGATAGCAAAGCGACTCAGGTATGCCCTCACGCATTCTCTCTTATACTCTTTTCCATTGTGATTTCCCTCGAGGTGTTGAATATCATCCCTGTGCCATACAGTAGGACCACGTTGTTTATCCGTCCTATATTACAGTTTGCATCTGCTAATCTGAAACTCTCAGGCCATGGATATCTTGTTTCTGAGAACCTCTGGGCAACAAGTTACCTGTTTTTTCACCAGAGCTCACCATAACAGGAATATACTATTACAAAACAGCCCCACATTTCAGTGGTACAGTACAAAATACTACAACACGGCAGAGTATCCTAGGAAGTTAAACTCTAAATACACATCTCCACCCAACAGAGCCAGGAGTGGAATGTCAACATCCGTCTCCTCCCTGCCTTGCCAAGCAGGCTCAGTGTTTATACTCTTTCGGAACCACTAACCCCAAGACATTTCATTTTGAGAACTTTACAAAACTTCTTCATTTAAAAACATGCCACGTTTCCTAGTAAGAATTAATTTTAGATTACTTTCTACAAACTGAGAAATATAATTTGGTATAAAAGACGGGGCTTTGGGGTCTCTGCTGCTGCTGCTGAGTCGCGTCGGTCCTGTCCGACTCTGTGCAGCCCTACAGACGGCAGCCCGCCAGGCTCCTCTGTCCCTGGGATTCTCCAGGCAAGAGTACTGGAGAGGGTTGCCACTGCCTTCTCCTTGGGGTCACTAGATTGACATTCTAATCCTACCTATACCAATTAAAACCTGTGTGTAATACCCTTAGTATGTGACCTTAACTCTCCTTAAACGATGCTTCCTCGCTTGGACAATAGCTGTTGTTGTTGTTCTTTGGTTGCTAAGTCACATTAACTCTTTTGCAACCCCATGGACTGTAGCCTGCCTGACTCCTCTGCCCATGGGATTCTCCAGGCAAAAATACTGCAGTGGGTTGCCACTCCCTTCTCCAGGGGATCTTTCAGACTCAGGGATCAAACCCACATCTCCTGCATTGGCAGTCAGATTCTATACCACTAAGCCACCTACGACGGAGAAGGCAATAGCAAGCCACTCCAGTACTCTTGCCTGGAAAATCCCATGGATGGAGGAGCCTGGTGGGCTGCAGTCCATGGGGTCGCTAGGAGTCGGTCGCGAGTGAGCGACTTCACTTTCACTTTTCGCTTTCACACAATGGAGAAGGAAATGGCAACCCACTCTAGTGTTCTTGCCTGGAGAATCCCAGGGACGGGGGAGCCTGTTGGGCTGCCGTCTATGGGGTCGCACAGAGTCGGACACGACTGAAGCGACTTAGCAGCAGCAGCAAGCCACCTACGAAGCCCCCACGAACAACAGTAACAACATACGGAGGATGCAAACAGGACGCTGTGCTCTGGAGTCAGGTACATACGGAGGATGTGAACAGGACGCTGTGCTCTGGAGTCAGCTTGCCTCCTTTCAGATCTAGCCTCACCCACCCACTGCCACGTGGCCTTACATAGTTGCTTGTGGGAAAATGGGAATAAAACTCACATTGGTGTTGAAGATTAAATTAAATAAGGTATAGCGACTCAGGTATGCCCTCACACATTCTCTCTTATACTCTTTTCCATTGTGATTTCCCTCGAGGTGTTGAATATCATCCCTGTGCCATACAGTAGGACCACGTTGTTTATCCGTCCTATATTACAATTTGCATCCGCTAATCTGAAACTCTCAGGCCATGGATATCTTGTTTCTGAGAACCTCTGGGCAACAAGTTACCTGTTTTTTCACCAGAGCTCACCATAACAGGAATATACTACTACAAAACAGCCCCACATTTCAGTGGTACAGTACAAAATACTACAACACGGCAGAGTATCCTAGGAAGTTAAACTCTAAATACACATCTCCACCCAACAGAGCCAGGAGTGGAATGTCAACATCCGTCTCCTCCCTGCCTTGCCAAGCAGGCTCAGTGTTTATACTCTTTCGGAACCACTAACCCCAAGACATTTCATTTTGAGAACTTTACAAAACTTCTTCATTTAAAAACATGCCACGTTTCCTAGTAAGAATTAATTTTAGATTACTTTCTACAAACTGAGAAATATAATTTGATATAAAAGACGGGGCTTTGGGGTCTCTGCTGCTGCTGCTGAGTCGCGTCGGTCCTGTCCGACTCTGTGCAGCCCTACAGACGGCAGCCCGCCAGGCTCCTCTGTCCCTGGGATTCTCCAGGCAAGAGTACTGGAGAGGGTTGCCACTGCCTTCTCCTTGGGGTCACTAGATTGACATTCTAATCCTACCTATACCAATTAAAACCTGTGTGTAATACCCTTAGTATGTGACCTTAACTCTCCTTAAACGATGCTTCCTCGCTTGGACAATAGCTGTTGTTGTTGTTCTTTGGTTGCTAAGTCACATTAACTCTTTTGCAACCCCATGGACTGTAGCCTGCCTGACTCCTCTGCCCATGGGATTCTCCAGGCAAAAATACTGCAGTGGGTTGCCACTCCCTTCTCCAGGGGATCTTTCAGACTCAGGGATCAAACCCACATCTCCTGCATTGGCAGTCAGATTCTATACCACTAAGCCACCTACGGAGCCCCCACGAACAACAGTAACAACATACGGAGGATGCAAACAGGACGCTGTGCTCTGGAGTCAGGTACATACGGAGGATGTGAACAGGACGCTGTGCTCTGGAGTCAGGTACATACGGAGGATGTGAACAGGACGCTGTGCTCTGGAGTCAGCTTGCCTCCTTTCAGATCTAGCCTCACCCACCCACTGCCATGTGGCCTTACATAGTTGCTTGTGGGAAAATGGGAATAAAACTCACATTGGTGTTGAAGATTAAATTAAATAAGGTACGTAAAGTACTTAGACTGGCACCTGGTGAGTGATTAATAAATATTAGAAACCTTCATCCTTATCACCATCTCCTTCACAAGATGTCAGACCACATGGTGGAAGCCACATGCTATCATGCCCAACCTTGCCAATATTTTTTAATGAATAAGTTTTGCTTTGGACATAGTTTTGAATGTTTGTGTTCACATATGGGTTTGGCTCTTCAAAATGATTGGGAGAAATTTGAAAATTCACCAATATGTAAGGTCTCAACTTACACTATAATCCACATACCGCAAGCTACACGGTGGCCTGAATCAAAATCCTAAATTCTGAAAGCCAGTGGGTAATGAAGGTAAGTGACTGAGAAAGAGGTCAACGGGAAACGCTTTCCTCATTTTCTCACCTTTGAGAAAGAGACAGCGCCGTGTTTCACTACTATCACAATAAAAGTGCAAGAGTAACAATAAACAGCAGTGGACGCTGGCTCCAGCATCAGGGGGCCAGCAGGGACAGGTGGGCCCTCTGGCCACCAGGAGAGATCGAGCCCGACCTGTGGAGGCAACACGGCTGGGCTCCCACCCACCGCTGCCAGGAAGCTGCACACCCAGCCCTCCACATGCTCAAACAAGCCAGACATCTGAGTTTGCATCCCAAATCCTTCAAATTTAAAAACTAAGCTACATTTTCAAAAAAACCTTGTGTGAGCCAAATTGATGAGATCTGCACGGCTGGACCCGGCCCCAGGACAACGGGCACTCCTGGTAGCTTCTCTCTGGCACAGTAAGCTAAGACACCAAGACAAGAGGCTTCTGTTTCAAAGAGCCAAGAGGTGTACATGTCAGGAGCTTCTCTGTGAACTGTTTCTCATGAAATGATGATGCCACGGGCCCACCATAAATGGGACAGGCTTTAACTTTGTTTCCTAATAACCAATCTAGGAAAGAAACAGCTGTATTTTTTTTTTCCAAAGGCATGCAACAACTGTTGCAAGTCAAGCATGCCTCCAGATTTCGCAAAGAAGGACACTTTCAGAATCCTGTAATTTAACCTGTGTAAAATTTGCAACTCAATCTTCCAAGCTCCTACATGTGGTTTTCGGCAGCTGATGAAACCTGGGGAACACTGTCTTGAAAACAAAGGAGTCTGCTGTACTCCGTTGAGGGGAAAGCTTGCTGGGCTTTTGTCTCCCCGCGCCCCGGTGGCGCTCCCTCAGCGATGGCGTTGCAGGACGCCGCGCTGCGCGTGCTCTGCCCAGGGATCGGGAAGAGCCCCCACTGCACCGTGCCCTGAGCATTTGGGACCGACATGCAAGAATCACCCACTTGAACCAAAACTCAACTAGCCCTGTGCGACTTCATCACGTTGCCAGAGGAGGAAGGCTTTCAGTCACCACCAAAAAAGTCCCTTCAAACAGCAGGAAAGAGCTGAGTGTCATCGCTCAGGTAAGGCACAGGGCATCCCGGTTAGAAAAGCCCATCTGTTCTTTGCTCATTCAAGGCATATAAACGTGTCCACTGTTCATCAGGTGGCAAAAAAGAAAAAAGCTTTTCGGAACCATCATGCGCAGGGACTATAGACAAAACTGTTTGTGAAATATGCATCCGCGTTATGACAGCTCCTTTCTCTCCCAGGAACGGATGATTTCTGGAGAAGGCCTAAAAAGACGAAACCCGGAAGATTTCGTCCTAGACAGCGCTTAACTGGCGTACGCCACACATAATTGCTTATGGTTCTCTTTTGTTTTTAACTGAGAAGTCTCATAATCATGTTATGAGAAACTTTAACGCAAGACCTGTGACTCATATAAAACACTTGACTCATTACCCAGTACCTTCAATTTATGGCTCCTTGTTATTGTTCTCAAAAAACACAATCTGAGTAAGCACCACCACGCACATTCCATAACTGGAATACAAAGGGTCTCTCTTCAGAGTCACAGGTTAGATGGGAAACAGCCAGTGAAATATTAGAGAATTCTAACACTCATTTACTTGTCCAGGGCCAGGCCTCAGTGAATTCTCCCTGGCCTTCTTCATTAAAAAATATATATATTATATTTATTTAATATATATATTCCTCATCTGTTCATTTTCAGTCACTCCACAAATATGCACTGGAGTTTCACCATGCGCCCATCACTGCGTTAGGCCCCTGCAGGGACGGAGAAGGCTACGATCTCAGAGGAAGCAAAAGATAAAAATGGGCGTTCAATCACGTATCCACCATTCAGCAACAGTACCATCTTACAGAACTGTCCCCATGGATACTAGTGTGTATAAGGCACCTCCTTCACTTCCCAGGTGGTTCGGATGGTTAGCCGTCTGCCTGCAGTGCAGGAGACGAGGGTTCAACCCCTGGCTCAGGAAGATCCCCCGGAGAAGGACATGGGAGCCCACTCGAGTATTCCTGCCTGGAGAATCCCAAGGACAGAGGAACCTGGCGGGCTGCAGTCCGTGGGGTCGCAAAGAGTCGGACCGACTAACACATTCCCCTCAAGCAGCAGAGGAGGCACAGAGGAAAAGAATGAGCCGAGTACGAGGCCCAGAAGGGACCCAGAGAGCGCATCACCTCTGCGGAGGGCGAGGGACACCCTCACGGAGGAGGTGACGCAGGTGAAGCCAGGGTCAGGGTGACTGTCTACACGGACTCTCAAAGTCACGGCCTGGTGAGGACCATGAGCGAGGAAAGCTATCACACAAAGGCCCCCACCCTCTTCCCTGTCGCAAGTCTCCTAAATGATGCAGTTTCTGGCTGAGACACATTAGACACCAGAGCAAATCACGCCAGCTGGCCACTGGCTGAAACTTACAAGCAAGACCCCATTTCCGGAGGTCTCACCAATATTAAATGTGACGAAAAAAGAATGAGTAGCAAGTTAAAAGGAGACTAGACCACAGAAATGATGTAGCGGATTATACAGTAGCAAAGCAGACGCCCCGGAAAACAGTGGAAAGGAATGAGACTGGATGAAGTGAGTGAGAGGCATTCTGAGGAAAGGGCATTTGGAAGAGGGACGTTACTAAGCAGCTAGTAAGGCTGGGCTGGATTTTGCATAAAAAGAAAAAAAAAGAGTATTGATTAATATTGTACGGTGTGAAAGGTTACAGTGAGGTGTCCTCGCCCATCTGCAGAAAGACAGAAAGAGACAAGGGAAGTGGAAGTTGTTTTCCAATAGAAATGTCCATCTCGTCATCCTAGAGAGCTCAGGCTCTACCGGAGAGGAGCGGGTGCTTACTTTTGGGATGCCACCAAAAGATCATGAGAAGAGATAAATCTGAGAGGAGAAGGTCATGACCTGAACGTGCCATCAGGCTTGACTTGACGAAAAAGGAAGAAAGCCTTGCATAAAAGACTCATTTTAAATATCTACTGAAATTCCTATTTTTTTAAATAATTAATTGCTTCCAAGGTCAATTTCCAGACGAGTAAATTAACTTGATACTGGAAGATGATACTGAATTACTCATTAAGGTCTACTTGATATTCTTTGTAAAAACCCAATGAAGTGACCAGGCAGAATATATAATCAATTGAATAAATGTTTTCTTCTTGCTGCTAGTATTTCTGGTAACCTTACACACTGCTAACCTTGTGGGCCTGCTGTTGCCGAGAATACAGGGAGAAAAGTATGAACCTGAAACCAGCAAATATTGAGCAGAAAAACTCGGAAACAGCTGATTATGCTTCATTCTACAGGGTAGACACAGGCACCTATGATGTAATTTTGTGTGGTGTGTGTACGTTTGTGTATGTCTATATATACGAATATGTGTGCATATGTATATATGCATGCACGTGTACATCTGTGTGCACGTGCATACCTGTATGTGCGTGTGTGTGTATGCGTGTGCATGTCTGTATGTGTATGTATGTGTGTGTGACGTGCTTCTCTTTTATACTTGTAAGCATTCCTTGTTCACATGATGTACCAATATTTCCAGCTACTGTCGCTGTGCCTTGTAGGTGCTCCTGACGAGCAACAAACTTTATCCCCAGAGTCCCCTTCAGCTCCCTCTGCCTGTGACTCTACGATTTTTCCCCAGGGATCCTGTGATCAGCAAATCTGGAGCACCCCACAGCTCCTGTCCCCAAAGCAAGCTGTCACTATCAGTACCTCTAATTCTCAGATAACACAGTTAACTTGACGTTGGTGATGAACAATAAGCACTATTCTTTAGTTTTTCAAATGTGAGCGAAAAACAGCAAATATAGTTCACATAAATAAAGCAGTCCAATTGCTCAAAAAGTGATAAAACATAGGTTCTTGGGTATATGATCTTTGAACTACATATCAATATAAACTGGCTTAACATAATCTTCGGAGAAGACAATGGCACCCCACTCCAGCACTCTTGCCTGGAAAATCCCAAGGACGGAGGAGCCTGGTGGGCTGCAGTCCATGGGGTCGCTAGGAGTCAGAGCGACTCCACGACTGAGCGACTTCACTTTCACTTTTCACTTTCCTGCACTGGAGAAGGAAACGGCAGCCCACTCCAGTGTTCTTGCCTGGAGAATCCAGGGGCGGGGGAGCCTGGTGGGCTGCTGTCCACGGGGTCGCACAGAGTTGGACACGACTGAGGCGACTCAGCAGCAGCAGCAGCAACATAATCGTAACTTTTTTTCTTTCTGCAGTTAACACAGCAGAAGTTCTGAGTTAGGATAATATCTTTATTCAAACTCCAAGGTTATATTGACTTTCACTTTACATGAACGAAATAGGTGGAAAGAACTGGTAACGTAAACAGCCCTGCTCACTGAGAAAGGCTGTTGAGCAGGCTCCTGCCTCAGCGGAGGAGGCGCCCCCACCATGACGGCCGCCGGGCAGCGCCAGCCGGAGGCAGAGCCGAGCAGCTCGCCTCAGACAGGGCGGGAAACGCCCCAGGCGCTCGCCCAGTGTCTGGCCACACGTTGTCTCTTTTATGACCAAATGCAAAAGTGTGAACTTCCCTCATTTAAACTAGATGGCTGTAAATTTTAATTTGCAGATAAAGAACTTCTAATGCAGGGATTCCCAACTTCTAGCAGAGAATAACCCACTCTTCCTTTCCTATGCTTCTAAAGTCACCACCCCTGCCTAGTGCTCTTGGAGAGCTTGCTTCGTCTGAGGGTAGCAGTTGCACCGCCGGTGCTTCAGTCACTAGGCTGCGGGATTCAGAAGAGCTGACGCTGGCCGCACAGAGCAGGTGACGGGAGGGGCTTTAGCTTTTCCCCAGCCTCTCACTGGAAATACCCACAAGGGAGAACTGTTTGAGACAAAGGCTTCGCATGGGCTGAGAAAGCCTCTGGTCCAGGTTTAAGAGTTCTTACTGCTTTAAAGTATAACCGTATAAACTTCGGACCAAGTCCTAGATATTTCCAGTGAGTTTGGAAAATACCCTGATGCTGGGAAAGATTGAGGACAGGAGGAGAAGGGGCCCATGGAGGATGAAATGGTTGGATGGCATCACCAACTCAATAGACATGAGTCTGAGCAAACGCCAGGAGGTACTGAAGGACAGAGAAGCCTGATGTGCTGTGGTCCACGGGGTCACAAAGAGCTGGCTATGACTTAACAGTGGAACAACAATTCCCCATTAGCACCATTTCTTTGAGGTAAGTAATTAAAACCTCTGGTACAAGTAAATTAGTTACTCAGAAAATGCTTTACTATTTGCTTTATATTTATCCCATACTCTTGGGTTTTTTGTTTGTTTGTTTGTTTGTTTTTTTGGTTCCTTCACCTTCTGCAAATTTTTGAGCCGACTGTGTATGTTAGAACTTCTATCAAATGATGGAAAAAGTAGGAGAAACTAAAATTACCAGTATACACTAGAAGTTCTGACTACAGTTTGCTAAAGCAGAGGACTGAGAGTGTGACTTTAAAAAATAAATCCTCAATATTATCTATATATTTAAAGCATTGGTGATGATTTTGTTCCTTAAAAGCACAAATAGATTCATGTGTACTTAAACATATAACAAAAATTGACTACCAAATTGGATTAATGATGTCCTTTCCAAACCAGAGCCCCAAAGCAAGGCCTCATAAACTTTAAAACTCAGAATTGGAGCTCTTGTCTTATATCTCATGTTTTGAGTTGTGTTTTATTCTGTTATCTTGAAAATAAAACCTGATCTGAAATAAGTAGTCCTCAATACTGAGAAACATACTAATAATACTAAGTACACCTGAGGGCAAGCTCAGAGTCCTCTCCTGCCATACTTTCTTAAAGGTACACAAATCTTGGGATTTTGGCATAATCATGGTATTAGTAGTAACTTTTCTATCTTATTCTATTTTATTGTGGCTGACTCAATAAACTGTAAGATAGCATAAATCATGGAAAATTATATTTTTGCTGAATGGAAATATTTCCTAAAATAAGGTGTTCTTTTTTTCAGCTTTGTGGAATTTAGATGAAGAATAATAACAAATGAATGCTCCTGTATTTATAATATTGCTTCAAATTCATGAAAGAAAAAGTTAGCTGTATATATAAAATGTTATATAATACAAAAAATAGTAACAATCAGCTTCATATAAGGAACTACAATACATCAGCAAACTGTCAACATTTGTGCCACAGGTACTGGAAAGAATGATTCGAGAACAGAAGCGCTATATGCTCCAGTTTCCCAGGAAGCAGAAAAGAAGCCAGTGGTAACGCGAGGCCAATTCAAGTCCACAAAGCTGCAAAATGAGTTCAAAAACTAATCTCAGAGGCTTCTTTCTTTGGGTTACTGAAAGCTGACCCGAAGAAAAAACATGGACCACCCACTGGCTTTCTCACCTTAAATATATCAGAATCACCCAGAAAGCTGTGAGCAGCACTTACCCCAGATCTCAGAGTCTCCTGCTGGGGCAGCTTAAAGGCTCTCCAGGTGAGCCTGATGGAGCTGACACGCTGCTCATAAGCTGGCGCTTGCGGACCAGAGGCGTGTGAATATAGTTTGGTTTTAGGAAGATAATTCACAGGTATGCTGAGGCATTGTTAGGGAAGAGAGAAAAAAATAGAGGAGGAAGATATACGGGCCAGAGACAGAGGCCAGGTGTATCCACAGCTAGGTGAGTAAGTGAACTCACTGAGTGCTGAGCTGTCAAATGTAATCTCGCCTTAGCTGAATCTCACATGAAACAGTCTTGCTCCACGCAGACAGGATCCCGGACTGATGTCTCTGGGAGCATCCACCAGGCTCTATCCTTGTGCATGTGCGTACAGTCCCTCCAGTCGTGTCTGTCTCTCTGCAGCCCCATGGACTGCAGCCCGCCAGGCTCCTCTGTCCACGGAATTTTTCAGGCAAGAACACTGGAGGGGGGTGCCATTTCCTCCTCCAGACGATCTTCCAGACCCAGGGATCTAATCTCTTGCGTCTCCTGAATTGGCAGGCGATTCTTTACCACTAGCACCACGTGGGAAGTTTTATTCAGTATATTTTAACAAATACTTTAACAACAACAAAAAAAGGAGGCTGATTCAACTAAAAGACATTGCTCATACATCGTTTTTGTTGTCCGACGCCCAGTCGTGTCCAGCTCTTTGCAGCCCTGTGGACAGCAGCGCGCCAGGCCTCCCTGCCCCTCACCATCTCCCAAAGTTTGCCCAAGTTCATGTCCGTTGCATCAGGGATGCCATCCAGCCGTCTCAGCCTCTGATGCCCTCTTCTCCTTCTGCCCTCAATCTTTCCTAGCATCAGGGACTTTTCCAATAGTCATCACATCAGATGATCAAAATACTGGAGTTTCAGCTTCAGCATCAGTCCTTCCAACGAGTATTCAGAGTTGTTTTCCCTTAAGATTGACGTCTTATGTCTCATACATAAGACAATGAAATTACAATTTAAAAATCTTAATTTTAAGACAAGTGAAAATAAGATGATATTGAATAGACATAAAACACGGAATGCAAGCTTAACATACTGATTTAAATAAAGGGGCAAGGGTAAATCTGGCTGGGATTTTTTTAACTCTTTCCAAGTCCAGTTGAAGAAAAACCAACTAATATGGCACCTGAAAAAAGCAGATACAAACTCAAACTGTGTCAGCAGAAAAGAGACAGAACTCTGAGCTGGTCAGTACCTAAGTGTGTAAGTGAGTGTGTAAATCTATGCAGGACCCTTGCCAGGGCTCAGAGGGGAGAAGGAGGTATTAGGAAAGAAAGAAGTTTTTAAAATTACAGCTTAAGTGAATAGAGCTCCCAGGGCTGGTTCAGGTATTTTAGGTCTCAGTAAAGAACCTGCCTGCCAGCGCAGGAGATGCAGGAGGCATGGGTTCGATCCCTGGGTCGAAAAGATCCCCTGGAGGAGGAAATGTTAACCCACTCCAGGATTCTGGCCTCAAGAATCCCACGGACAGAGGAGCTGGCGGGCTCCAGTCCACGGGGTCGCAAAGAGTGCACAGGACTGCAGCGACTTAACACACCTAACAGACACCAGGGGGCAAAGCCCGACGGCTCCCGAGGGGAGAGAGGGAAACTGAGGGTAGAGGCTAAGAAAGCGTCACATTTATATTGATCTGTCTTTTCCAGGAGAGAGCGAGGCAGTCGACAGGAGAATAAAACCTAGACACTGTTTGCTAGGGGCTTCCCAGGTGGCTCAGCGGTAAAGAATCGACCTGCCAACGCCGGAGACGCAAGTGTGATCCCTGGGTCGGGAAGATCCCCTGGAGAAGGGCATGGCGACCCCCTCCAGGATCCTCGCCTGAGAATGCCATGGACGGAGGAGCTGGTGGGCCACAGTCCACGGGGTCGCGCAGAGTCAGACACAACTGTGCCCCTGGTGCTCAGGAATAAAGTTCCTTTCCCTGACTCGGCGCATAGCCAGAGACCAGCAGAACGCTTCATTCTGCGACGCTTGGGGGCGATCTGAATCCTGGGGCACCCGGGGGCCCTTCACGGTGACTGTGCACTTACAGGACCGTGTGGCTTTCCTGCTGGAAGCTACTCGGGCGCCTGAAAGGCCTTTCCCGGAGTTCCCTCCCAGTCCTCAGGCGGGAGGCGGGAGGCGGTGGACGTTTCCCGTCCTCGTCCTCGTCCTCGTATCTGAGCGGCGGCAGGCGGAGGGGAGACACAGAGGGGCGGATGACGGAAAAGCGGGGCGGAGACGGAGACGGTGCCCCCGTTTGCTGCTGCTGCTAAGTCGCTTCAGTCGTGTCCGACTCTGTGCGACCCCATGGACTGCAGCCCCCCAGGCTCCCCGTCCCTGGGATTCTCCGGGCGAGAGCACTGGAGTGGGCCCCCCAAGCATGTCACAGACCCTGACTGCAGCCGCGTGGCCGCGCTGTCTGTCCGGAGCTCAGGTCTCCGGCCCCTCCACTCACCCCCTGAACGGGAATTTTTAGGGGCGTCCCTGTAAGGCACCCCTCTCGGGTTCCGGCGCGGCTGGACTGAGATCCCCGTGCTGGAAGCTTCGTGCAGAAAGGAGGCCGCCCGTCGGTGGGGCCTCCCCGGGGACCTTCCCCGCCGGCCGGTCTGTCTCGCGTGACCTGAGCCCCTGGCACGCGCCCCGCTGGCCCTGGGGCGTTCCCGTCACCCAGTTCTTCGGGGCCCTGGGGTGCGGCTGCAGGATCCAGCTCCGTGACCACTGTCACCAGAAGCCCAAAGGGAGCCCAGCCCGGCGCTCACCCGGGAGGGCTGTGCGCACGGCCGGCTCCGAGCGAGCCCGCCCGCATCCCGACTCCAGACGGTCATCTCGGCCCCGGCAGCGCGGGGCCCCGCGGGAGCGAGGCGCGCACACCGCGGACGCCCCGCCCGGGGCTGGCACCTCCCCCAGGCCCGGAGGAGCGGCGGCCGGGCTCGGCCCCGCGGTCAGCGCCCGCGGCCCCGGGCCGCCCCTTCCCGCGTGGAGACCAGCCTGCGTTTCCCGCTCGGCGCGGGAGGCCGCCCCGCGCCGAGCGCAGAGCGCAGCGGGGCCCAGACGCCGGCGCCGCCGAGAGCGGCCCCTGCGAGGGCCGAGGCAGGGACGGGCCTGGGGCTGCAGCGCGGGCCGCCCGGGGCGCACCGACCGCGGCCTCCGGACGCCGGCGGCCCGCAGGGACCGGGGGCTGCATTCACCCGTCGTCTCAGAAAGCGAGACTGAGCCGCGTGGAGCCGACCTCGCCTTTCACCAACTGCCGCGGCGTCACAAAGGCGATGCTTACGGAGCACCGAGTTACGGGCTTTACACCGCAAAGTCAAGCGCCCTCCGCCCTGAGATCAACCTTTTCAGCCTCACGCAGGGGAAGAGCCTGAGCCTCAGGCCGGCCCAGCCGACCGCTGAAAATCACCAGCTTCCAAGCGGCAGGACGGGGCCAGGATCACGCCCAGGGCCACGTGCTCGGAAGCCCAGGCTCCCGACTACGACGCCAAGTTACTTTCTGTCAAATGTTTACACGTTTGATGGGAGCTGAAGAGGTGTACTGCAGTCAAGCGAAACCCTGTGACCATCTCTTAATGATACTAGCTTTAAAAGAAAAGAAAAGAAAAGCCTCATAAGGGAGGTTAGAACCGGGACCTAAGGGCTAAGGGTTCCACCGGGGTCAAGAGTCCGTGGACACACGGCCGTCACTGTCCGTTTGCAGTGGGAATGCAGACGCGGAGCACAGACTTGTGGACACGCGGGGAGGGAGAGGGTGGGGCAGGCTGAGAGAGCAGCGTGCAAACACACACACACGGCCACGTGTAACAGAGGCGGCGGGTGGGAGCTTGCTGGGTCTGGGTGACACAGAGACCCCACCCCAGCCCTGCGAATACCTGGAGGGTGGGATGGGACGGGGCTCCGGAGGGAGGGGACACGTGAACACCTGTGCCTGGTTCATGCTGATGCACAGCAGAAACCATCACAAACTGTGAAGCAACTACCCTCCCATTAAAACGCATTTTAAAAAAATAGATAACTGGTGAGAACCTACTAACACAGAGAACTTCACTTAAATGGGAAGGAACTCCAAAAAAGAGGGAGTGTGTGTGTGTGTGTGTGTGTGTGTGTGTGTGACTAACACAGAGAACTTCACTTAAATGGGAAGGAAATCCAAAAAAGAGGGAGTGTGTGTGTGTGTGTGTGTGCGTGTGTGTGTGTGCGCGTGTGTATATATATATATATATATAGGAGAAGGCACTGGCACCCCCCTCCAGTACTCTTGCCTGGAGAATCCCAGGGACGGAGGAGCCTGGTGGGCTGCAGTCCATGGGGTCGCTGAGAGTCGGACAGGACTGAGCGACTTCTGAAGCGAATTAGCAGCAAGTTGTGTCCGACTCTGTGCAACCCCATAGACGGCAGCCTACCAGGCTCCCCCGTCCCTGGGATTCTCCAGGCAAGAGTACTGGAGTGGGGTGACATTGCCTTCTCCAGTATGTATACATATATGTGTGCTTCTCCATCCATGGGATTCTCCAGGCAAGAATACTGGAGTGGATTGCCATTTCCTTCTCCAGGGTGTATATATATATATATATATATATATATATAGCCGATTCACTTTGCCTTACAGTAGAAACTAACACAACGTTGTAAAGCAACTATACTCGAATAAAGTTTTAAAAATAAATGAATAAAAACAATTTTTTAAAAAGTCCTCAAGCTGCTGGTCCTTGGTTATCCCAGAGACAGAGACAAATGTTGTCAGTGCTCACGGGTGCCATGACATGCAAACGGCTAGGAAGCACTTGTATTTCCACCCCATTAACATGACCACGGATTTAGTTTCCTCATCCTTAACCCTGGCCACAGGGCAGAGTCACCCCCGGAGGCACTTTCAAAAACTGACGTCCCAGCCCCACTCCAGCCAGCTACACTAGAGTCTGTGGGGGTGGGATGCTCCGAGCATCGGGGCGACTTTCACATACAGCCAGGATCGAAGACTGCTCTCGAGGACAGTCCTCAGCAGAAGCAGAAAAAGGAATTAAGGGTCTCTAAAAAACGTGCTTTTCCACAAAGCAGATTGCTAGTTATAAAGGAGTTCTATCATAGTAATCTAAATGAACTGTACTAAAGAATTTCTACTCTTCTTGAGTTTTTAACCAAACTATAGACCTTGCTTCCAAATGTTACTCTTTCAGATCCACAGGGCCTTGACACCGTGGCTGTTTTCACTCAGGCTCGTTTAGGTAGAACATGGTACCTGCCAGAGAAGCCTGAAGGGAGCATTAGGCACACTGCACGGCCTTGTTCTGAGTTACAGTGACTCAGATCTGCAGATAGGCCTATTAAACAAACACATCTTGGCCACGCAGGCCGAAAGAGTTTGTCAACCAGTTTATGAGCTCACTGACGCCCCAGATGCATGTCTTTTAGTCCAACATACGTGACATGAGAGGCTCACTGAACACAGACAGGGACCCTCACTGGCAGGGTGCTACGCTCTGTGGAAGGTCAGACAGCCACCTGAACCCAGGACTGGACGCTGCACTGATCTGACCAAGCCCGGCGCCGTCCTAATGTTCGTTACACACCTCATACATCCTTAATGCCTGTTCTTACACTGCGAGCAAGGAAGTACCTCTACACTCTTAGCCAACCCACATGTTTAGGATATCCACAATTTCACCAAGGAGATCCCATCTCTAACGTTTATTATGCTGATATAACAGTTACTCATTTTACCAATAAAACCCATTTTTGACCCTGAGGATGCTAACGGTCGAAACTTCTGTTGTGCAGATCATGGAGGAATGTGAACCGGCCAGGAGTGTGCGGTGTCCACCGCAGCACTGTTTACAACGGCCAAGACGCAGAGGCAGCCTGAAGTCCACCGACAGAGGAACGGGCACGGGGGACGTGGCGCACACACACAGTGAGACGCGGCTCTTGCTGTCTAGCCACTCGATTGTATCTAACTCTTCGGCAATCCAGTGGACTCTAGCCTGCCAAGCTCCTCTGCCCATGGGGTTTCCCAGGCAAGAACACTGGTGTGGACTGCCATTTCCTTCTGGAGTGGAATATTGACAGTGAAAAATGAAAGTGAAGTTGCTCAGTCGTGTCCGACTCTGTGCGACCCCGTGGACTGTAGCTGACCAGGCTCCTCCGTCCATGGGATTCTCCAGGCAAGAATACTGGAGTGGGTTGCCATTTCCTTCTCCAGGGGATCTTCCCGACCCAGGGATCGAGCCCAGGTCTCCTGCATTCCAGGCAGACGCTTTAACCTCTGACATTACTCAGCCATTAAAGAGAGTGAAATAACGCCATTTGCAGCAGCAAGGATGGACCTAGAGATTGTCATAGTGAGTGAAGGAACAAAAAGAAGGAGAAATAGTATGAGATTCTCTATATGCAGAGTATAAAAAAAGCTCTAAAAAAGAATCTAAAAAGAAATGATACAAGTGAACTTATTTACGAGACAGAAACGAACTCCCAGACTTAGAGAAAGCAGTCACGGTTGCCAGAGGGCAAAGAATAGGAGGAAGCGATTTGACGTGTACACACGGCTGTATTTAAAGGGGACGACCAGCAGGGCCTACTGTGGAGCGCAGGGATCGCCGCTCGACGTGCGTGGCAGCCGGGAGGGGAGGGGCGCCTGGGGGAGGGGGGTACGTGGGTACGTGTGGCTGAGTCCCTTTGCCGTTCACCTGAGACTGTCACAACATTGTTACCGGCTATTCTCCAATACAAAGTAAAAAGTTTTTTTTTTAATTGTTCTGTCTGGGAGTGTGGCGCTTTCTGAAACGATATTAACTGGCCACCCAGTGAGTGTTCTTGACAGCACGTTATCGGACTAACCAGCTCTAGAAGCAAAGCTTTAACTGCAGGGACACACGCCACTCTGATCGCCAGGTGATTTGCAGCCATTCTAACACTGACTGTGCAGCACGAGGCCCTTTCAGCAGGAAGCGCATTTAGCTTTCTCACGTGTGTGGCTAATGGAGAGTAGTAGCCATGAGGGTGTGAGGCTACTCGGTTTATCTGGAAGATGCTGATGCTGGCTGTGTCTCCACGCACGGCCTATGACCGGATTCTTTCCTAGCTTAGATTACAGACGGCCTCACGCCAACCACACTCTTCCTATTGCGGGCCCACTCAAGAACCAGGTGAGGGCCACACCAGGGAAGGTCCCATGGATAAATGACAAAAGATAAATGGCCTACGTTATCGGACTAACCAGCTCTAG
Source organism: Cephalophus harveyi (assembly GCA_006410635.1). Taxonomy (NCBI): domain Eukaryota; kingdom Metazoa; phylum Chordata; class Mammalia; order Artiodactyla; family Bovidae; genus Cephalophus; species Cephalophus harveyi. The sequence continues at coordinate 41,884 of SJYT01050072.1, read as the reverse complement.
AAGCTAAGCTTTAACTGCAGGGACACACGCCACTCTGATCGCCAGGTGATTTGCAGCCATTCTAACACTGTGCAGCACGAGGCCCTTTCAGCAGGAAGCGCATTTAGCTTTCTCACGTGTGTGGCTGATGGAGAGTAGTAGCCATGAGGGTGTGAGGCTACTCGGTTTATCTGGAAGATGCTGTACTGGCAGTGTCTCCACGCCCGGCCTATGACCGGATTCTTTCCTAGCTTAGATTACAGACGGCCTCACGCCAACCACACTCTTCCTATTGCGGGCCCACTCAAGAACCAGGTGAGGGCCACACCAGGGAAGGTCCCATGGATAAATGACAAAAGATAAATGGCCTTTGTGACATCAACTGATTATTAACATTTGAACTTGAGACTTACATCTGTAGCTACTCTGATTTAAGGAAGTTAGATTGACGTTCTTATTAGTGTTGTCTTTGTGTGTGTGAATCTTTATAAAGTCTGCTTAGAGACACTTTAGTGTATTGCCACCTCAAGAACATTTCTATATTATTTTACATTATTTTCTTCTGAAAGCAAATCTATATTTCCACCACTTCACAAAAGCAGATTTTTTTTTTTTTTTTTTTTTATTTTTCAGATTTTTTAAGCCAATATTTACTTAACAACCACTGTGGATAAAGCTACAAACAGATCCAAACAGATGACAAAACAAAACAAAAAAAACCTTGACAGACACTAAGCAAACGTCAGAGTGCCTATCAAACCAAAGAGGAAGGACCCAGGAAAAGAAGAACCAATGGCTTTTTAGGAAGTCTTAATGTCAGAGTCTCTCTGCATAAACTGCCATTGAATAACATCCCAAAATATTTTCAGACATGAAATAAAAATAGAAACCAGCACTTAAGTCTAAAACAGGCCATAATGGGGACAAGCGTTGTACCCAAGAGCAGAGGAAAATGAAACTTGGTTTCTTTATTGTTGGTTATAAAATGGGCACAAATGTAGTGGGCACATTTTGGGGGAGAGCAAGACTTTCAAGGTCAATTCCAAGACACGATTCCCTTCCAGCATTAAACAATGGCAGGGTCATTCAGGGCGAACTAAACCTTCCCAAGGTTTCATTATGACTCAGAAAGCCTAACTTCTAGAGGATGGAAGTTCAGGGTTTGGTGGGGAGCAGAGTCCTGAATTGCCAGCCCTATTTCTGGGTCTGCCGTTGACCTTGTGTTACAAGAGCAAAGCATTTCAACTTCTTGCTGGGTTTTTATATGCGCCACGGGGCTGTTTAGATTTGTTCTCTATTGAGAGAGCCATTCACTGCAGAAAGCAATTCACCCTGGCAAAGAACAAAGGGTTCAAGGTGCAAAAGAAGCACCCAGAATCATTACTGACTCAAAGTCCTTCCCAAGTGGCAATAAAAGTGGTAGAACTAATATTTAAATATCTGACTTTTTTTTTTTTTTTAAATATCTCAACTGTACCAGCAACTAAAGTCTTCAACAGCGAAGGGAACCAGAACACACCAGAATATGCTTCCCTGGAGATTTACAGGCAAGTTAAACTGTGTGATTCAAAATACAAACGCAGGGCAGAAAAGTTGATACGTGCTGCTGGAGTCAGCAGGACTGGACCAGGGTGAGACAAGCCAGGGGCAAACTTTAAAGCGGCACCCCGCCCCCCCAAAAGATTATCTTATAACCAAGGTAAGTACGATTTTATTGGAATATTTTTGAAATTCAAAACTAAGGTTAAAAAACTCGATGATGAACAAAACATCACATTTTAAAATGAATTTGATTTTTTTTTAAGTCTGTACAGAACACATCGGTGTGTGTGTTCGTCGCTCAGTCCTGTCCGACTCTTTGAGACCCCGTGGACTGTAGCCCACCAGGCTCCTTCGTCCATCGGATTCTCCAGGCAAGAATACTGGAGTGGGTTTCCATTTCCTTCTCCAGAACACATAGGAGCCAATTGCAAAAGAAAAGAACCAGTAACACCAATTCGGTCTTTACTTGAAATGTTGATGTTTTGTTCATTACAGATGCTTCTGTGTCAACTTTGAGCTTTCTAAAGATTGCATTAAAAATGCGATTCGTCTTGATCACTGAGATTTTTGGTGTGCCTTCCTCTTTCGCCATCGAGGATGGTGCTGCGCTCAGCCGTCTCCCAGCCCGGCCCGGGGGATCATCACCAGCTCCCAGAAAGGCCGGGCCAGGCGCCGGGGGACGCGGCTGCCCCGGGCCAGGGGGTGCCTACCTCGTTTGTTCTGCGTGCCGTGCTTCCTGGCCAGGCTGAGCTCTCTCTGGATGCGGCCTTCCAGGTACTCCTGCTTCTTGCCCAGCATCTCCTCCGTCTCCCGAAGTCGGGCCAGAGCTTCCTGGGCGCTGGGGGCCGCGCGGCTCTTGGAAGAGCCTCCGCCTTTGAAGAACTTGCCCAACTTGCTCATGGTGCTGGGGGCCGGGCAGCGGTCCGCGGGGCTCGGGCTCGGAGCTCCGGGCGCGCCTGCGAGCAGGTGAGCGACGTCCGCCGGGTCTCGGCCAGGCCCGGGGAGGCGGCGCCCGCGAGTCCACACGCCGTCGGGCGCAGGTGACTCCCTCTCCCGGGCATTTCCTGGCGGCCGGGCCCGCCCCGCGCGCCGGGAGGGAGGGCACCGCCGGCGGACGCGGCGGCCCCGCCCGGGCCCCGGGCATCGGGAGGAAAGGGAAGGAAAGAGCTGGAAAGGCCGCCGGGGCCGCAGCCCGGGGCTGCTGTACCCGCGCTGGGGACTCGCCCGGGGCCAGGGACCGGTTTGATGCCGGCTCAGAGAAGCGCAGACCGCTGTCGGGGGTCTAGTGCGGGGCCGAAGTTCAGTTCAGTTCGGTTCAGTCTCTCAGTCGTGTCCGACTGTTTGCGACCCCATGGACCGCAGCACGCCAGGCCTCCCTGCCCATCACCAACTCCCGTCCAAACCCACGTCCATCGAGTCGGTGATGCCATCCAGCCATCTCATCCTCTGTCCTCCGCTTCTCCTCCCGTCTCCAATCTTTCCAGCTTCAGGGTCTTTTCCAATGAGTCAGCTCTTCGCATGAGGTGGCCAAAGTATTGTGGAGTTTCAGCTTTAGCATCAGTGCTTCCAATGAACACCCAGGACTGATCTTCAGAATGGACTGGTTGGATCTCCTTGCAGTCCAAGGGACTCTCAAGAGTCTTCTCCAGCACCACAGTTCAAGAGCATCAATTCTTCGGCGCTAGTACAGAACACATCGGTGTGTGTGTTCGTCGCTCAGTCCTGTCCGACTCTTTGAGACCCCGTGGACTGTAGCCCACCAGGCTCCTTCGTCCATGGGATTCTCCAGGCAAGAATACTGGAGTGGGTTTCCATTTCCTTCTCCAGAACACATAGGAGCCAATTGCAAAAGAAAAGAACCAGTAACACCAATTCGGTCTTTACTTGAAATGTTGATGTTTTGTTCATTACAGATGCTTCTGTGTCAACTTTGAGCTTTCTAAAGATTGCATTAAAAATGCGATTCGTCTTGATCACTGAGATTTTTGGTGTGCCTTCCTCTTTCGCCATCGAGGATGGTGCTGCGCTCAGCCGTCTCCCAGCCCGGCCCGGGGGATCATCACCAGCTCCCAGAAAGGCCGGGCCAGGCGCCGGGGGACGCGGCTGCCCCGGGCCAGGGGGTGCCTACCTCGTTTGTTCTGCGTGCCGTGCTTCCTGGCCAGGCTGAGCTCTCTCTGGATGCGGCCTTCCAGGTACTCCTGCTTCTTGCCCAGCATCTCCTCCGTCTCCCGAAGTCGGGCCAGAGCTTCCTGGGCGCTGGGGGCCGCGCGGCTCTTGGAAGAGCCTCCGCCTTTGAAGAACTTGCCCAACTTGCTCATGGTGCTGGGGGCCGGGCAGCGGTCCGCGGGGCTCGGGCTCGGAGCTCCGGGCGCGCCTGCGAGCAGGTGAGCGACGTCCGCCGGGTCTCGGCCAGGCCCGGGGAGGCGGCGCCCGCGAGTCCACACGCCGTCGGGCGCAGGTGACTCCCTCTCCCGGGCATTTCCTGGCGGCCGGGCCCGCCCCGCGCGCCGGGAGGGAGGGCACCGCCGGCGGACGCGGCGGCCCCGCCCGGGCCCCGGGCATCGGGAGGAAAGGGAAGGAAAGAGCTGGAAAGGCCGCCGGGGCCGCAGCCCGGGGCTGCTGTACCCGCGCTGGGGACTCGCCCGGGGCCAGGGACCGGTTTGATGCCGGCTCAGAGAAGCGCAGACCGCTGTCGGGGGTCTAGTGCGGGGCCGAAGTTCAGTTCAGTTCGGTTCAGTCTCTCAGTCGTGTCCGACTGTTTGCGACCCCATGGACCGCAGCACGCCAGGCCTCCCTGCCCATCACCAACTCCCGTCCAAACCCACGTCCATCGAGTCGGTGATGCCATCCAGCCATCTCATCCTCTGTCCTCCGCTTCTCCTCCCGTCTCCAATCTTTCCAGCTTCAGGGTCTTTTCCAATGAGTCAGCTCTTCGCATGAGGTGGCCAAAGTATTGGAGTTTCAGTTTTAGCATCAGTGCTTCCAATGAACACCCAGGACTGATCTTCAGAATGGACTGGTTGGATCTCCTTGCAGTCCAAGGGACTCTCAAGAGTCTTCTCCAGCACCACAGTTCAAGAGCATCAATTCTTCGGCGCTCAGCTTTCTTCACAGTCCTACACTCACATCCATACATAACCACTGGAAAAACCATAGCTTTGACTAGATGGACCTTTGTCAGCAAAGTAATGTCTCTGCTTTTTAATATGCTGTCTAGATTGGTCATAACTTTTCTTCCAAGGAGCAAGCGTCTTTTAATTTCATGGCCGCAGTCACCATCTGCAGTGATTTTGGAGCCCAAAAGAATAAAGCCTGTCACCGTTTCCACTGTTTCCCTGAAAGCCGGTGTGTAATGCGCGTGCGCCTTGCCGACCTGGCCTGAAAGGACAAGATGCCAGTGCTCCACGCGTGCGTTCTGTGTGTTTTGTCTGTGACTGCGTATGAGCACAGGGTCAGGTCTCTGTGAAGAAGGATATTCAGGTAGGTTCGCCCCGGGTCGGGAGGGTGGGGGCACCGGCTTGCAGGGACATTTGTCTGCCCCTGTGATGCAGTGTGATGGCAAGTGGCTTATCTCAGAGCGCCTGGTCTGACTGGGCGTGTCGCTGCACGTGTAAACGGGGCAGGTTGATGTGTGCTGGCTGCCAGTGGGCATGGGTGGATTCTAGATCACGCCCCCCCCCCCCGCCCCCGCCCACGGCTTGAAGTGAGGGAGGCGAGGAGCATCTCTTTTCCTAACGTGTATGTTTGGTGACCACATTCAGTTCAGTGTCACTGTTAGTATCTCTCTATGTTTAGTTGCTAAGTCGTGTCTGACTCTTGCGATCCCAGGGACTGTGGCCTGCCAGGCTCCTCTGACCATGGGATTCTCCAGGCAAGAATATACTGGAGAGGGTTGCCATTTCCTTCTCAACTCTTAGTATATACAAAGCCTTTAATGGGGCGTCCTTGTGTTTGGATCTATATCAGATGCCTTTGCAGAGACATCTCAGTGACAAAAGGGAAAGAATGTCTTAGAGAAAAGCAACATTCTTTTGTTCCTTTTCAATACCTCAATCCCATCTATTTAAGAGCTGCAAACAAAGAATTTGGTAAGATGAAAGGACAGCAATGGGTAATGATTATGGATGATGCAATTCAACTGAAAATCTGCGCAGAGCATGCTACAAAGATGTGGAATATGGGACTGAGTCTGTGTCCTAGTTTTCCAGGGCTATGATGTCCTCCACATAATACAGGCCTATTTGAGCAACATTACCCACTGCCATCAGGCCCCATTTGTGATCATTAGCTACCCACTGATTATTAAGGGGGGGAGCATCCATTACTGTGACAGACACACCTTGCTACTCAAGACCAATAACCCGCTTTTGTCTGCCATCACGCCAACCCAGAAGCATCAGTCCAATCCATTTTACCCAACATTGGTAGATCCAGCATTGCACCTTGAGAAAGAAATTGGAAATTTTTATAAGAGGCTGACAGTCCTATACCTTAGACACACGAACATGTGAACTTATAATTTCCCAGTAACTACAGCCTGCCACCTCTAACCATTTCCTGCCTGGCCAACCAAAGCACTTGTGAACTGTAATACATCTAATCTTGTGTATATTACACTATAATAAGCGTTATCTTTCGTTATTATCCAAATGGTTCAAAAATCTGTTTTGGAACTTATTTTCTTGCTTAGATTTTAAGCCCTTTGAGAGTGGAGAAATCACACATGTTCTGCTGGTCAGTTTAACCAAAGTTTACTGAGAGTCTTCTACACATAAGGTCCTGGGAATGCAACTCTAGTCTGCCATCTGGGAGTTCAGCTATAGTAATAGCAGTAACGGGCACCATATTTGAGCACCTACTGTATGGCAAGCTCACCACGTGTCTTCTTCACAACCCCTGCATCAACCACACGGAACAGGTGCTGCCGCTTCTCTGGCAGATAAACAACCCGGCTCAGCTGGCGACCTGGACAAGTTCACATAGGTAGTGAGTGAGAAAGAGCCGTTTGTTTTAAAGCTTCTGGTCTTTCTGCTGTTTACATGACCTTTCCCTCTGTGTGGTTTAGACCAGAGAGGAAACTCACAGAGCATTTATTTAATTAAATAACAGGGGGAGCAAAGAGGCTGGTATGAGGTATCAACTTTCAGAGATCACACAAGCATTACTGAGTCCACAGATGGGTATGTTTAAATAAGAACCTCTCCAGTATAGAAAATGGGGCTTCCCTGGCGACTCAGAGGTTAAAGTGTCTGCCTCCAATGCGGGAGACCTGGGTTCGATCCCTAGGTCGGGAAGATCCCCTGGAGAAGGAAATGGTAACCCACTCCAGTACTGTTGCCTGGAGAATCCCATGGACGGAGAAGCCTGGTAGGCTATAGTCCATGGGGTCGCAAAGAGTCGGACACGACTGAGTGACTTCACTTCACTTCCAGTATAGAAAAAGCATTCCTTTCTGGCTCACTAGACACTGTGTTTTTGTTGAGAGAACACTGAACAAGTAGAAGAGAGGGACGGAAAGCTATAATGAGCTGCTTAGTCACCCATCCACCCATAGTTTCATTCAACAGCTACCCATGGAGCACCCGTGTTTCAGGCATTATCATAGACAGTGAGGAGATGATTAACAACAAGATGAAGGCACTTTACAGGTTGGAGAGACGACAGGAGGTAAGCAACTTATCCCACAAATAATAGACTTGATAAGTTAAAGTTTTAATAAGTGCTATGGAGAACTCAGAAGGACAGAGAAAACTCTAGATAAAGTTGATTTTGTCTTGGGTGTCAAAAACAGGTGGCTTGAAAAAGTGACATTTAACCTGGAATTTGAATGATGAATAGAGAACGGCTTGGTATAGAGAAGGGAAACCGGTATTCCAAGATAAGGAGTCATTCACGCATTGTTTTTTTCTGAGTGCATACAATACAGCCAGCACAGATCGAGACACGGGAGACTCAGCAGTGAAGAAAGAGAAACTAAAATCCATGCATTTTTGAAGCCGGCTTTCTAGTCAGGAAATGATGGACAACTAGTTAAGAAAGCAACGTACTCAATGGAAAAAGTAAGGCAGGTGGTGGTAGGGAATTAACGTTTCAGACAATATGTGGGAAAACACTGAGTCTAAAGAGTGAGGTTTTGACATAAGGCCAGGTTTCTGGTGTCCGAAGAGCAGAGTGCTGTGAGATGGTCTCTAAATGTCAGCTGAGTCCTGAGCACATAGGGGCCACCTGATATGCTAAGGATCTTGTTTTGTATCCAAAGAGCAAATGAAAATCAGTCAGAAATTAAAACAAAGGATGTAATCGTTAACTTAAAATTCAATGGAAAAATCTATTTTACTCAATTTAGTGTGTCACACTTCCAGAAACACACGTGGTGTGCAAAGCAAGCTACATTTGAATTAAAATTTGTTCCCTTCCATTAATATGTAATCTCAATAGGGAAAAAATAATACTGGCAAGCAAGCAAGCCATCCAAATATATATTAGAGTTTAATCCAGCAGTGGGATTTAGAGAATAAATGTTTAAATCAATGATGTAGAAGCTGAAAATAACACATTAATCTTCGTTCAATACTCATCCTACAAATGTGGTTTCATAAAGAGTTCTCAGCATCTAGTGTATTTTTCATTTTTTAATCTCAATTGATCTCAGCTAATAAGAAGGCTGTTGTTCAAAAGAATGATCTTGTTCAGAATGATTTACCATGGTTAAGATGGCAAAGGAAATTGGAAATTTATAGATCTGTTAAAAAGACTTAGATGTCAGGCTAATTGATACATTTTGGTCACCCCTTGAAATTACATCCATTTTTAGAATGCCAAATGAACTCTCCAAAGCAGCAGAAGAAGAACCCTTTAAACACACTGCAGAATCATCATCAAATAGTTATTTATTAAACAGCTCAACAAGCAGTTTTTTATTTGTTTCTCAGAACTTGATAGTCATTGTATATAACACAATCACAGTAATAAATACAAAAGTAGCCATTTTGAAAAACAATAATTGTGCAAAAATAAAAGTTTTATTGCCCTAATTGATAATGAAGATCTAATGTGCCTGTGACTGAGTTTTCTCTGCATAGCTCTGTATCCATATTTTCTTATATCTCTGTCCATCCCTGATTAGAAAGAAATTAAAGAATCCAAGGCTTATCAGATTGAGCTGTAAAGTGTTTTCGACACCAGCCACTTAATGAATATAAAAGGAGAGGCAACCTGTCTCCCTCGGCATCATCTTTATCACATAACCTTCCCAAAGCTGACTCTTGATGCGTGCTAAGTCACTCCAGTCGTGTCTGACTCATTGTGACTCTATGGACTGCAGCCCGCCAGGCTCCTCTGTCCATGGGGTTCTCCAGGCAAGAACACTGGAGTGGGCTGCTCTGCCCTCCTTCAGGGGATCTTCCCGATGCAGGGATTGAACCCGCGTCTCTTACGTCTACCTGCACTGGCAGGTGGGTTCTTTACCACTAGTGCCATCTGGGAAGCCCCTGATTCTTAACAAAGATCAGTGGGGAATTGGATTCTCCCCCAAGAGCCTTCAGAAGGAACACAGTTATGCCAACACATTGGTTGTAGGAGTTTTCACATCTAGTACTGTGCAATAATAAATTTGTGTTTTTTTAAGCCATTAAATTTCTGGGAATTTGTTGTAGCAACAATAGAAAACTAGTACATGTAACAAGGAGCTGATCTGATCAGGGGCGGGTCCTAGAAACTCTTCTGAGAGTTGGACAATGAGGAGGAGAAAACTAAGTAAGTGAGGAAAGGAGAGAGCATCCCAGGCTGGGAGACTAGCCCACGTGGTGGAGCAGAATATCTGGTGAGTACAATTATTTAAGAGGTCAGTGGGAAGACAGAGAAGTAGAGTAATTTCAGATGTTAGGGACAGGGAAGCAGGAGGTAGGTAATTTTTTAAGCCATTCTATGAAATGGGAGTAATAATAGAATATATCTTAAAGTGTCATTATAAAGATTAAATGACTCATTTAGGAGCCTGGTACATAATAATCCAAAATTATAGCTGTTATTATTGTTCAGTTCAGTTCAGTCGCTCAGTCGTTTCTGACTTTGCAACCCCATGGAATGCAGCATGCCAGGCCTCCCTGTCCATCACCAACTCCTGGAGCTTGTTCAGACTCATGTCCATCAAGTCAGAGATGCCATCCAACCATTTTATCCCCTGTCGACCCCTTCTCCTCCAGCCTTCCATCTTTCCCAGCATCAGGATCTTTTCAAATGAGTCAGCTCTTTGCATCAGGTGGCCAAAGTATTGGAGTTTCAGCTTCATCATCAATCCTTCCAATGAATATTCAGGACTGATTTCCTTTAGGATGGACTGGTTGGATCTCCTTGCAGTCCAAGGGACTCTCAAGAGTCCTCTCCAGTATTGTTAGGTTTAAATAAATGTTCAAGATTTGATTTTGAATATATTGTGCAAGATAAGTGTTAGGAATACAACAAATCTACTGAATGTTACATAAACATACAGAGACAGATGAACGAACAGCTATACAGTGAACATCTGTGTAACCGGAACACAGCCCCCTGTCCTCATGGAGCTCACAGTACAGAGGGGAAGACAAACGTCAGTCAAATAATCATATAAACAAGTAGAAAATCAAATCCGGGACAAATGTCTTGGAGGGGATACGAGGTGAATGTTGCAATAGCAGGATTTGTCCTAGACAGGAAGAACAAAGAAGAATTTCCTAAGGAAAACACACTTGTGGTAACCGCTAAAGGAAAAGCAGACGTGAACCAGATCAGATGGGAGAGGGAAGAGTGTTCCAGGTGCGAAGAACACCAGGTGCAAAGGACCTGAGACCGTGAGCATGAAGAGGCCCCGGGGAGAAACAGAAGAGAAAGACGGGTTGGGCCAAGATTTGTAAGACTTGAAATGCCAAGCAGAGACATTCCCTTCTAGATCATGTGAGCTCCTTGAGATTGGGTCTTAATCAATTCTTTATCAAACCTAGAATTTTTTTTGATATGTAACAGATACTCAAAGGACTCGCTAAGTTGACTTAAGTGCAGATTTTATTTTGTAGCTAATAGAAGCCACTGAAGGGTTTTTTCTTGGGGGCGGGGGGGCAGCGCAGGTAAATTATAATCTTGCCTGGTTAGTAAGAAAAACATGTTTCAAGTCCCACTTACTACAGCAGACGGCTAATGTCCTGGAGGACTGAATTTTTGCCTGTGCATTCAGAAGTCTTTTCCAGGTGAAACGGTAAAAGCATTACCCTCTGAAGGTGGAGTACAAGTGAAACCTGTTTGCTAAACTGGTCCAGTGATAAGAATGACAGAGAGGGCGCTTGTTAAAAATGTAGCTCCCCAGGATCCATCCCAGACCCTGTAAAGAAGGCTCCGGAAAAGATGTGCGCAGCTGTATTTATTGACACGCACTTTACCTGATTTTTATTCTCAAGAAGGTTTGGAAAACTCTGGTATAGAGGATCTTGAAGGGCAACGGAAAGACATGTGCAAAAGTATGAACATCTGAAAAAGCCAGAAGGTATCTTATGAAAATGACTGGGGAATAGGGCGCCTGAGAGGAAGTGGTTGTTACTGAGGCTGGAAATTGTGAAAAGCTTTACTGGTAAAGTTTGTCCTCACTAAGCTGAAAAATCTTGTGAATAATGGAGACCCAGTGGAAGATCTTAGGCAAGGAAGTGAGTTTTGGGGGAGGAACTAATTCAAGAAATGGAGAAGGACAGGTTTGAGAGGCACTTTTGAGAAATAATTGAGAGTGCCTCAGGGCTCCTTTTATGAGAGAAGTGAGAAAGGAGAGGTGGAGGATGAATCCAAGGCTTCCCACTTGGCAGAGTGCCTTTGTTAGGGAGCAGATGATGTGGTAAGAAAGCATTCCATTTTAGACTTAGAAATACGGAAGGAGAAGCCTCCAATTTGGGAGGGAGTTCTCAAGGCAGAGAATATGGTTATGGAAGTCACTGGAACCGTGGGAGTTTCACTGGTATGAGGATGTAAGGTGATAAATGATCCAAGCACAAAATTATGGGGAAACGGGCATCTTTAAGCAGCACTTACAGAAATCCTTCCCAGGTGGCTCTGTGATAAAGAACCCACCTACCAGTGCAGGAGACGCAGGAGATGTAGGTTCCCTCCCTGGGTCAGGAAGATCCCCTGGAGAAAGGAAGAGCTACCCATCCAGTATTCTTGCAGGGAAATCCCATGGGCAGAGGAGCCTGGCAGGCTGCAGTCCACGGGGTCACAAAAGAGCAGGCCACAAGTTAGCAACTAAACAGCAGCAAGACGAGAAATCAGCGAAGAGACTCGATGGAGACGGAAGGGTTTGCAACCGTGGACTCGGCTGTCCTCACCATCTACTGGCAACCCCCTTCGAAAGGGCTTATGCCAGGCCTGCTGTACTCAGTGCCTCTGACCCCGCAGCAGGCCAGCACTGACCCGTGCCTCTGCTGGAGACTCCTAGACACTCAGTGGACGATCCTGGACACTCGGCAAGTCTGGCTCAGTCTCAGTGGGGCCACTGCTCCTTTCTCCTGGCTCCTGGTGCACGCAAGGTTTTGTCTGTGCCCTCCAAGAGCCTGCTTCCCCAGTCCTGCAGAAGTTTGGTAACAAATCCCACTGGCCTTCAAAGCCAAATTCCCTGGAGGTTCTCAGTCCCTTTGCCAGATCCCTAGGTTGGGAAATCTGTTGTGGGTCCTAGAACTTTCACAACAGTGTGAGAACTTCTTTGGTATAATTGATCTCCAGTTTGTGGAACCGCCTAATGCTTCCTATACTCCCATGCTAGTGAACTGAAAGAACAAAAACATTTCCACTATTATTGCACTGATAAATAAGTATTTGCCACCTATCTAGAACATTTAACAGTAAAATTCTAGAAAATCTGCCTTTGGTTAATGCTATCAGATAAAGAAACATATAAAATCTATACAAGCCACTGGTTTTTAATTTTTAATTTATTTTTTATTGGAGTATAGTTGATTTACAATATTGTTTAACCTTCTGCTATACAGCAAAGTATAGCAGAACCGTGAACTCCCTGATGTTCAAGCTGGTTTTAGAAAAGGCAGAGGAACCAGAGATCAAATTGCCAACATCCGCTGGATCATGGAAAA
>SJYT01050072.1:0-29052 GCA_006410635.1 Cephalophus harveyi | reverse complement strand
ATATTCAAAAGCAGAGACATTACTTTGCCAACTAAGGTCCGTCTAGTCAAGGCTATGGTTTTTCCAGTGGTCATGTATGGATGTGAGAGTTGGACTGTGAAGAAGGCTGAGCGCTGAAGAATTGATGCTCTTGAACTGTGGTGTTGGAGAAGACTCTTGAGAGTCCCTTGGACTGCAAGGAGATCCAACCAGTCCATTCTGAAGGAGATCAGCCCTGGGTGTTCTTTGGAAGGACTGATGCTGAAGCTGAAACTCCTGTACTTTGGCCACCTCATGAGAAGAATTGACTCATTGGAAAAGACTCTGATGCTGGGAGGGATTGGGGGCAGGAAGAGAAGGGGATGACCGAGGATGAGATGGCTGGATGGCATCACAGACTCGACGGACGCGAGTCTGAGTGAACTCCGGGAGATGGTGATGGACAGGGAGGCCTGGCGTGCTGCGATTCATGGGGTCGCAAAGAGTCGGACACGACTGAGTGACTGAACCGAACTGAACTGATGCAGCACAGTGAATCAGTTGTATATATACCCACTCTTTTTTAGGGTCTTTTCCCACATAGGCTGTTAAAGAGTACTGAGTAAAGCTCCCTGTGCTATTCAGTAGGTTCTGGCTAGTTATCTCTTCTATATATAGCAGTGTGCACGTCATCCCAGCCTCCCACTTCATCCCTTCCCCCAAGCTGAGCGCCCCTGTGGCTCAGTGGGTGAAGAATTTGCCTGCAGTGCAGGAGATGGGGGTTTGATTCCTGTGTCGGGAAGATTCCCTGGAGAAAGAAAGGGCAACCCACTCCAGTACTTTTGCCTGGGAAATACCGTGGACAGAGGAGCCTGGTAGGTTACAGTCCATGGGGTCGCAAAAGCCAGACACAACTTAGTGACTAAATCACCAATCTCCTCCAAGCCACTGATTCTTCAAAATACCTGTTGACACTTGGAAGCTGTTGACACTTGGATTTTAGTCTGAACTCTTCCACTAGCTTGGGCAAATCATTTAATTTCTCTGAACCTGCAATGCATGAGGCAGGGAGCTCAGGGCTGGTGCACTGGGATGACCCTGAGGGATGGAAGGGGAGGGAGGCGGGAGTGGGGTTCAGGACGGGAACACATGTACACCCAAGGCTAACTCAAGTGAATGTATGGCAAAAACCACCACAATATTGTGAAGTAATTAGCCTCCAATTAAAATTTAAAAAAAAAATTCACACACAAAAAGAATTTCTCTGAACCTGTTTATCTATCTTCAAAAAAAGAAAAAAAAAGAAGCTGGGATAGCTAGATATCTTCTGCTACTTCCAGCTCTAACATCTAAAGTTTCTATCCAGACCCAAACAAGGCTGAGATGAAAATTTTAAACAGATTTTTGAAGAGCAAATCTTGAAGTAAGGATACCTGTTTCCCAATCCACACTCCCCCTTCCTCAATGAATATTTGTTGGGAAATATTCAAAGTTATATGGGACGCATTGGATACTTTACAGTTCTTGTCCTGAGCACAGCGTTGTCCTTCGTCACGTCAGTGGCATGGCATCCATTTACCCCACCCAGAAGAGCCTCTTTTTTCTCAGTACCTTTGAAGTGACTCATCAAGCACAGGAAGCTTCCCAGCGCCCCATGGGATGACCACAAGCTATCTTCAGGATGTGTGTTACATGAGTCTGCGCTCTCTCAGCTGGGGGGCCCTCGGCGGCTCAGTGCACACGCAGGACTGCAAGCGCTAGAGACTTTTTTTTCTGCCAGAACGTTAAACAAACAAACGTCTACATTTAAAAAAAACCCTGATTCTCTAGCAAGGATTACTTACATCATCAAGTAACACTGGTGTAGAATGAGTCAGGAATTCACACACAGACACACACACACACACACACTCCTGAGGAAGCCTTCCGCAACTCCAATTTCGCGGAAGGAAGATGAGCACAGAGGGCACACAAGCACGCAATCTCCCAGAAAACTGGGTATTTTTTCTGAGGACTGGGCGACAGGACTTCCACCCGAAAAACGCCGAACAGATCATCAACCTCTCATCTGGCTCCGGACGCCCCGAGCGTCCGGTCCCTCTCCGCACGGGCCACACCCCCACCTGTAGGCCCTGCCCCCTCCCAGCCCGTTCCCAGCGGGCGCCGCGCGCCGCCTCGCCAGATGTGTATAAGAGACAGGCAGAGACATTCCCTTGCCGACTAAGGTCTGTCTAGTCAAAGCTATGGTTTTTCCTGTGGTCATGTATGGATGTGAGAGTTGGACTGTGAAGAAGGCTCCCCGCCGCCCCGCCCCTCGCGCGCGTGGAGATGGCGGAGCTGGACGTCGGGCGGCACTGCCAGGTGGAGCGCTGCAGGCGGCTAGGTGATGCGGCGCCCCAGCCCCGGCCTCGGGGTCCCGGCCGCGCTCTGCCTCCGGGGCGGCGGGGCGTGAGGGCCGCGGCGCCGGGCGGAGGCTGAGGAGGAGCGGTTGTCGGGGCGGAGCCTTTCTGCGGCCCTGGGGCCTGGGAGCGGCTTGTCCGCCTGAGGGGGCCTGCGCGACCCCTGGAAGCACAGCCGGCGGCGCCGCTCGGGTTTCCGAGGCCGCCCCGCCGAGCAGCCGCGCGCGCCCGCCGCCGTCTGACCAAGCCGGGAGGGCGCGCGTTTGGGTGTGGAGGCCGAGAGGGCGCCCCGTCCCGCCGCGGCGGCCTGGGGCGTCGTCCGCAGCCCTCCCGTTGTCTGTCAGGAGGGCCTGGGCCGGGCCAGCCTTGAGCCTCGCTTTTGCTGCTGCTCAGGGGGCGGGCTTCGGTGGGAAGGCCCCGAGCCCGGCCGTGGGAGCGCGCCTCTGCGCCCTCAGCTCTGCCTTCTGCGGCTCTGACTGTCTCTGACTCAGGAGACGGTTACTGAGCGCCCGCCTTGCTTCTGGCCCTCGTAAGGGCCTAAGACACGGCCATTTGCACGGAAAAGCTCTCAGGGTGGTTCGCGGCGCTTCCGAGCTGTAGTCAGGTGATGTTTTGTCTGCGGAACTGAGAGAACTTGTGACGCACGGAGCCCAAGCTCGCGGCCGGCGGGCGTGCGGCCCAGGCCTGAGGAACGCGCCGCAGGCGAGTCCTGCCGCCGAGAGCCACGCAGAGCCACGGCCGTCCCTGGTGCCTGGCTTCACTCCAAACGGGCGCTGTCCCGTCCGGCTCCTGCTGTTGCACGTCTCGGGGCCACACAAGCTTTCTCTCTCTTTGCAGCTGCAGTCATTGGTAGCAGGTGCCCTGTCCCTACTGAGAAGGGCTCTGGGGCTTAGCCCAGAATTAGTGGGGGTGCTCCAGTTGATCAGTGATGACCTGTTGTGGACGATGGGCTAAAGGGCTCAATCCCTACCAGGTTCTTGTTACTTACAGGACTCTGATTGTAGCTTTTACCACTGGCTGTCATCCTCCGCCATTCAGTAGGCAGGGACCGATGTTTCCTTGCAGACTCTCATAGGGAAGCTTAGCCGATTGGGTTTTGACAGTAAGTGATGTAATTCTGGTATACCTGATTATCAAGTCCCTGATATCTACCATCTGTGACATAGTCCATCTTCCCTTCAAGCTTCAGGTGTCTTTTAAAATGTAAGCACTGAAATGAGGCCAGGGTCTGGCTCTTTTGGAGTTCAGATTTCTCGCAGTCTCTAGTGTAGAACAGTTAAGATTTAGAGAATATCGTGAGTGTACTACATTGCATTTAGCTTCTGGATGAATAGAAGAATGGTGTCAAGTGTTAGGAAATTGCCTTAACTCTTACCTCTGGGTCCTCTTAGTTTGCATCTAATACTTATTTGGTCACCAAAGTCTCTAAAAGTAGCGATCATGTACATTTTCCCCATTTTAAAGAGACATATGAGTCTTGCAGAGTAATGTATATTTCAGTTTTCTTCTCTTTGACAAATGTATATCTACATATTTGGTATGGAACAGATGCTTACAATATCATGCTTTCAGGACAATAGTGACAATGCATTAAGCTCACTTCTCAGGTGAGGGAAGAACTATATTAGAGCCTCTTGTCCCACAAGCAGCAAGTAGCCAAGGGTCCCTTTGGGTTCCTGTGCATGTGTGTTAAGTCACTTCTTTCGTGTCTGGTTCTTTGTGACCTATGGGCTATAGCCTCCAGCCTCCTTGGTCCATGGGTTTCTCCAGGCAAGAATACTGGAGTGGGCTGCCATGCCCTCCTCCAGGGGATCTTCCCGACCCAGGGATTGAACCTGCGTCTCTTACATCTCCTGCATTAGCAGGCGGGCTCTTTACCACTAGCACCAACGGGGAAGCCCTGGATAGGACCTCTTTTTTCTTATGGGTTAAGATACCCTGTAGGATGAGATCTTTTGGAGTAACAGTGGCTTTCTCTTAAGTGCAGTACTTTCTGTTTTTATTTTGTAGAGGCAGTGTGATTAGATATATCCAGCCTCACTTGTCTGTGTACTGTAATTTATTATGAGGTACATTGAAAACAGATTAGAGAATGAATGATTATATTCAGTGATTTGTGGTCAATTGCCACATCTAAAAACAGATACTTTTTTTCGTGTGCTTTCCAAAAATTCATTTCCTGACTTAAATGTTGCTTAGTCCTAACTTAGTTGTTCCTTAACAGCAAGG
The DNA here is from genome assembly GCA_006410635.1 of Cephalophus harveyi. Lineage (NCBI taxonomy): Eukaryota > Metazoa > Chordata > Mammalia > Artiodactyla > Bovidae > Cephalophus > Cephalophus harveyi. The sequence continues at coordinate 24,466 of SJYT01050072.1, read as the reverse complement.
AAAGAAGCAATTCAGGACTAAAATTTTCAGTATCAATCAATTAGTAAGCAGTGCAATCAAAATTGAAATCCAAGATTGTCACTTCAAATGCAGGATTTTTGTGATATATGGTCCTCAGAAGCAACATCTGGTAAATCTGAAGCAACATCTGGTGAATATAGGGAAAACACTCACAGGACTTCTTTGTTTCTGATTTGGTATGTCACTGCAAGTAATACTTATCTCCTGATAATCTGTTACTCTCAGAGTGCTTGCGGTTGTGATACCTTTTGTTTAACCACTACTTGCTGCACTAGGATATTGTTCAAAAGGAAAGTTCTCCTGTAGCCACAGTTCAGTACTTGATTCTTTTTACTTAAGAAACCTAAATCAAAATCAGTTACTGACCAGAACATATAACATTTTCCCTTTATTTTAGATTTTCTTCCATTTGTATGTGATGGATGTTCAGGAGTGTTTTGGTAAGTTAAGTTTTTATGCCGGATTTAGGAGTAATTTTAGTGTTTATATGATATTTATTTCTAAAAAGCAGAATGATTTAAATAGTTTGTACTTTAGCCATTGATATCTGATATTCACTAGAATAATCACTTAAGGAAAAAATAGGTTAGTCATAGGCTCTGATTACTTATGCATATATGTGGCTAGTCTTTAAACTTTCTAGAGTTATGTATGTGAGTTTTATGTAAAAGTTATATATGTTAATCACAAAGAGAGAATATATCCAGAGTATAAAGAATATGGTTTTTAAAATCCAATTATGATTATTAGTTTTTATTTTTATTAGTACAATGAAGAGTCCAACCTATATATTTCTTAAATTGGGTACTATATGCTGCTGCTGCTGCTGCTGCTAAGTCGCTTCAGTCGTGTCCGACTCTGTGCGACCCCATAGACGGCAGCCCACCAGGCTCCCCCGTCCCTGGGATTCTCCAGGCAAGAACACTGGAGTGGGTTGCCATTTCCTTCTCCATTGTGTGAAAGCGAAAAGTGAAAGTGAAGTCGTTCACTCGCGACCGACTCCTAGCGACCCCATGGACTGCAGCCCACCAGGCTCCTCCACCCATGGGATTTTCTAGGCAAGAGTACTGGAGTGGCTTGCCATTGCCTTCTCCGGGTACTATATGGCCTTGAACTATTGTCTGAAAAGAATTTATTTTCAGTGCTCTATTAAATAAATTAAATGTCTGATACTTGAAACTTTAGTTGGTTACATTTAAATAAACACTTTTCTTTGCTATTTAAGCCTTGAACACAGGAGCAGAGAGTCCCATAGCTGTCCTGAGGTATGTTAATATCTCCTGGTGAACCATGTTTGTATTTCAGAATAGATTCTGTTTATTTTGGTTGTGCTGTGTCTTCCCTGCTGCTCACGGGCCTTCTCTAGGTGCAGAGAGCGGGGACGCCTCTCCGGTTGCAGGGCGTGGGCTCTAGGCACCAGGGTGCAGTGGGTGTGGCGTTCAGACTCGGGCTAGTGGGCTTCAGTAACTGCGACTCCCGGGCCCCAGGAGGCACAGGCTCCAGTAGTTGTGGCCCACGGGCTTCAGTTGCTCCACGGCATGTGGGATCTTTCTGCACCAAGGATCGAACACACGTCCCCTGCATTGGCAGGTGAACCCCTGTCCACTCTATTGCCAGGGAAGTCTTGATTCTGCAGATTAAAATTTGGCATACTAAACTGATTTATAAGAGACTGTTACTTTATATTTTTTCCCAATTTTATACTACTGTTCTGTGGAGGTAGCCCGCTTTTAGCTTCAGGCTCTACATTTATAAATATGTAATGGAATTAACGTCCTCATCATGTGCTCCCTCCAGTTTGCTTCACTGTTGCGTTCATTTTCACCAGTGCCTGGGGTTAGGATTCTGTTTTAATAAACTGTGCTGACTCCATCAGCCTTAGGTCATCAGGAGCAAACCTATAGTCCAGCAAAATCCCTACCCTAATTCTGACCACATCAACAATTAAAAAGAGCTGTTAGATAAAAGCTAAAATATCATCTTTATGACTGGAAAAGAATAAGTTGAATGATGAAGCTTAATGTAGAGCCAAAAGGATCTTCAAAGAAAATCCAGAATTAGGTGGATCTGCCACCTGTCACAGCAGTGCTGCACCAGGTTAGGTCTCTTAGGAAATAAAGAGAGAGCTGAGCCTAATTAATTTTCCTGAATTTGTAATCAGAGAAGTTGCTCCACCTCCTTTGGGTCAGAGGTCGGCCGGAAGTTAAACTGAATTCACTCCATTTGGAAAGAAGCATTTGCCTGCCATTTTGCAGTTGATATTTATTCCTTCCAACCATTTACCAAACACTTTACCAAGGATTTTTACATCTGTTCTCTCAATTATAAAAATTAAGATTAAATGAGCTTCAAAATTTGGCCCTCTGAAGTTTTGGTGATTTGAGGAAAATAAAAATTAATTAACATACTGGTATTACTCAGGATTAACTGGAGAGAAATACTCAGAGTCACATAGTAAACATTATTTCTCACGTAGCTTATAAATCTCTGTGCTTGCTTTTTTCTTGTGATATAATTAGCTTTCTGTGAATGTCTCATAGAATGTCTCTCAGTTAGATCTTATTAATTAAATAGTGAAATAAAAATTTTCTACCTTTAGACCATTGAAACAAATTTGAAAAAACGGTTAAGAAATTACTTCCAGGGAGATGTAACTATATTTTTATAGAGGATACCCTTTGGTCATGGATTTCAAGCAGTTACCATTGGCCTTGAATGACACAGGTTTGAACTGTGTGTGTCCCCTTACATGTGGGTCTTTTTTTTTTCACTAAATATGTGCTGCACAAAGCGATGAGCCTGCAGATGCAGAACTGCAGCTCTGGAAAGCTAGCTGTGGAGACATACTTGGATTTTTAACAGTGTGGGGAGTTTGTACCCTAACTCCTGAGTTGTCCAAGAGTCAACTGAGACCTGGTTACTTAGTACTTACAATAGCCTAAGTGATCTGGATTTTTTTTTTTTTCCTCTGGTGTAATATTTGCTAGTAATACATACAGTAGGTGGCACTAGTGGTAAAGAATCTGCCTGCCAATGCAGAAGATGGAAGAGGTGTGGGTTCTGTCCTTGGGTTAGGAAGATTCTCTGGAAAAGGAAATGGCAACTTCAGTAATCTTGCCTGGGAAATCCAATGGACAGGAGCCTGGCGATCCATAGTCCATGAGGTTGCAAAGATCAGAACCCACTGAGCATACACACAAACAATATTATATCGTTGTGAAAACTGTTTTTAACTCTGAATCATGGAAAAATATAATTTTAAGTGTTTCTTTACATATATTTAAGCCTCTAAAATCAGTGTGGAAAGTGGATATAACTTGTCATTGAGGAATGATGGGCTGATTTCCTAGTCTGTGAAAGTCACTCAGTTTTGTCCAACTCTTTGCGACCCCATGGACTATATACAATCCATGGAATTCTCCAGGCCAGAATGCTGGAGTGGGTAGCCTGTTCCTTCTCCAGCAGATCTTCCTGACCCAGGAATTGAACTGGGGTCTCCTGCATTGCAGGAGGACTCTTCACCAACTGAGCTATTATTGGGACATTGCTGTGTAGTACGTTACAAAGTAGAAGACTAAAATCGTGGAGAACAGAGTAGTCGTTTTAACCTGACTTAGAAGATAAACGTGCCACAGTAGGGAAATTTTGAAAATGTGGGTCAGTCAGCACAGTAATCGTTCTGCACACAATTGTTATAATCTGTGCAAGATTGTGTGGGTTGCTTTTACAAGTTGAAGCAAAAGTGCTCTGGATATCGAGAATAGACTTGTTAATTTGCGTTTAATGTGAAATATGACGCCATGCTCCCCTTCTGCCTTTTCAGTTGACTGTAATCAGCGAGAGACTGGAGTCAGACACCCGTACATCTCACCCGTGCTCCTTCAGGGACTGTGCTGAGAGGGGGCTTGTGCCTGTTGTGTGTCCTTACTGCGAGAAGAACTTTTGCCTGAGGTGACCACTAAGCCCGTTCAAACTGAGTATCTGTTTAAGTCACAGGCAAGCACATGAACCACTGTCCCTCTTCTCTTGCTCACAGACACCGTCACCAGTCAGATCACGGATGTGAAAACCTGGAACTCCCTAAGCCTCGCATGGCTGCCACTCAGAAACTCGTTAAAGACATTATTGGCAAGTATCTGGAAAGCGTGTGTGTTGTTTGCCGACTGCCGTGTACTCGTGAATTCCAGAGCCCTGCTTCTGTCAGCTTGCCGGTTATGGAAGGTGCTGTTAGCAGCCGTGATGGTTATAACTTGCTATAGATTTTGAGGACATTCTTGTGACAGTACTTTTCACAAGTCTTACCTAGGCAATGGAAATTTGGAAATTCCATGGAAATACCCGGCAGGCGTTCTCTTTTGCTGGACCACTTATCAGCTGGTTAACCATCTTGGCTAGAAATTACATTCATGACGCTGAAGTAGTGGTTTACATTCTTCAGAGACTGAAGTTAGGACTTCCTGGTGGTCCAGTGGTTAAGAATCCACCTGCCAATGCAGGGGACACGGGTTTAATCCCTGACGCGAGAAGATCCCACATGCTGTGGGGCAGCCAAGCCCGTGTGCCCTGGAGTCTGTGTTCCTCAAGGGAAGCCTGAACACTGCAACTAGAGAGGAGCCTCATTTGCCACAACTAGAGAAAGCCCTCGTGCTGCGGCGAAAACCCAGCACAGCCAAAAACAAATAAGTAAAAATTAAATGAAAAAATAAAATGTAAAACTATAAAAAAAAAAAAAATCCATATATCTCTAGTATATGTAATTCATATATGTTTCAAGGCCACAGTCAATAAAACTTTGGAAAATGTGCAAGTTCCTATTGGCTTAGATCCTTATGCTTGCTTCTTAGATTCCAAGACAGGAGAGACGACAAGTAAACGACGGAAAGGTGCAAAAAATAGTGACACGGCTGCAAAGGTAGCACTGATGAAACTGAAGACGCGTGCTGCTGGAGACAGATCATTGCCGCAGGTGGGTTTAGATGTTTAGGAAACAAAAAGTTCCAGATAGGATTGGAGCCCCCTTTGTGCTCTTCCCTTTCATTAGAACCAACTAAAGCTGAACTCGATGTGTATCATTTCTGATATTACAGGGTATAAGCCTGCATAAATAATAATGTTAGGAGTTATTTTTTGTGTTATAGAAATGGCAGTAAGCCATATGTATCCTTCAACCTTTTTCTTTCACCCTTGGTATCATGTTTTTAAACATATATCCATGCTGATATGTTTAGCCTCTTTCATTCATTTTGGTAGCTCACGTTTTTCTGTAGTGTGTATGTACCACAGTTTATCTATTCTCTTAGTGAACACGATTCAGATTCCTTTTCCAAGCTGTTTGCTGTTATAAACTGTTCAGCAGTGAACACTCTGCGTACACATGGAACATTTCTCTAAGGCAGTTTCTTTCAAGCTCCATATTATCAACTACATTTTCTATAACCACCCAGTACGTACGTACCTACGTACATACACAGTTTTAGTAAGTAAGACCTAGCCTCATGAGGATGTGTATCTACTCTGGTATTTTTTGTTCTATTTAAAGACTGTTGACTTTATAGCCCCTGAAGGATTGAGACCATCAATTTGAAAAATGATATACCAGGGAACATACCTAGAAATAGAAAACTGGAGAGTGGGATTTGCTCATCTTTGGCTTGATTAGATGTTGTCAGTTTTTTATTGTTAGTAATTGTACTGATGTATCTCCTTCTTGCAGTGTCTGAGTTTCCTGCCAGTGCTGGTATTATCCATTATTACCAGCCTGACAGGTTGAGATGACACATCACTGAGGCTTAAAGTTGAATTTCCCTGTGAAAAGTGAGGTTCAGCTCCTTTGCATATGTTTATTGGCTATTTGACTTTCTCTTGTGAATTGTGTATCTTCCGCTGGGCTGTTTGGAACTTTTAAAAAGGTCTATAAGGGTCTGTATATTCAAGTTCTGATCTTTTCTTGATTAAATGCATTGCACGTATCTTCTCTCAGTCTATAGCTTGTGTTTATTTTGTTTTTTATCTTTTTAGTGATCCAGACTTTTAAAATTTTAACGCACTCAAATCTATTAATTATTTCTTTAGGATTATAAATCTTAAAATGAGTTTTTTACTTACATTTTCCTTTAAAAGTTTTATTGCATTTTTTATTTAGCTTTTTATTCCATCTGGGACTTAGTTGTGAGTGAGTAGAGGCAGAGATTTATTCCCCTCTCACCCAGCGGGCTGCTTGCCGCAACCTAAGAGAGTGAGGAGTTCATCCTTGCAGCGTCGCTTGCTACACACCAGGTTGCTCTGTGCGTGTGGGCCGCGTCCGGGGATCTCAGTTCTGCTCCTCTGGTCTGACGCTCGGCGTCAGTGCCTCACCGCGTTCATCGCAGCAGCTCTCACAGTAGTGAGTAGGGGAAGGCTGCCCCCGCCTTCTTGGCTTCCAGCTGTGTCTACTCTTGGCCACTTATTCTTTTGTAAAAATTTTAGGATCACTTCGCCCTGTTCTGTGGAATGGTGATTTTGATAGAAATTGTGCTAAATTTTAAGTAAGAGACAGTGGACATCCTTAAAATTTCATTTCTCCTATTCATCTACATAGTCTATCCCAACTCTATTTAGGTCTTTATTTATGTCTTTAAGTAACATTCTATAATGCCTGCCATACACATTTAGATGTCTTAAGTTTATTTGGCTCTTCATAATTTTTGCTGCCATTATAAATGGTAATTTTTAAAAATTAACATTTTCCTAATTTGGTTATTGGTGGTGGTTGTATAATGTCTTTCTGTCTAGCAAATAAACTCTGATAGTTGCCATATTTTGTAGATTTCCTGTCTAGTTTTCTGTGTGGTCACGTCTTCTGAAAATGATGGTTTTGTGTGGTTTTTGTTTTTAAATTTTCTTCTCTGTCACTCCTCCTCCTCCTCACTGCTCTCTGTGTCGCTGTATTGGCTGAAACCCCCGCCACAGCGTCAGATCACGAAAGTGAAAGCAGGGTCTCCGTCTTGTTTCTGACTTCAGTGCAAACAATTCTAAAGTTTCATCACTAAATATTATATTTGCTGTGGATTTTTGATAGTAGCCTTCCTTGGGTTAACAATATTTTTCTATTCCTAGTTTTCTAGGAATTTATATCAGGAATGGGTATTAAATATTGCTATAATTTTTTCCTCCATCTAGTAAGATGATTATCTGGAGAAGGCAATGGCAACCCACTCCAGTACTCTTGCCTGGAAAATCCCATGGATGGAGGAGCCTGATGGGCTGCAGTCCATGGGGTCACAAAGACACGACTGAGTGACTTCACTTTCACTTTTCACTTTCATGCGTTGGAGAAGGAAATGGCATCCAATTCCAGTGCTCTTGCCTGGAGAATCCCAGGGACGGGGGAGCCTGGTGGGCTGCCATCTATGGAGTTGCACAGAGTCGGACACGACTGAAGAGACTTAGCAGCTGCAGCAGTAAGATGATTATGTAGTTTGTTTTCCTTATTAATGTAATGAATTACATTGATCATCTTCTGTTGTGAATCACCCACATATTCTCAGATAAGCCACTTGACTCTGGTATATAATTCTTCTGAAATGTACTGCTAGACTGACTCACTAATCTGTTATTTACTGTTTTGTTGGGCTTCCCTGGCGGCTCAGACGGTAAAGCGTCTGCCTGCAATGCGGGAGATCCAGGTTCAATTCCTGGGTTGGGAAAATCCCCTGGAGAAGGAAATGGCAATCCACTCCAGCACTCTTGCCTGGAAAATCCCATGGATGGAGGAGCCTGATAGGCTACAGTCCATGGGGTCACAAAGAGTCGGACACAACTGAGCGACTTCACTTTCACTTTCACTTTCCTGACATTAGTAACAAAAAAACTAGTTAGTAGCTTTCCTCTTCTATTCTTTGAAATAGAGGCATATGGTTCTGGAAGGTTTGGTAATAGTTGTTACAATCTTCAGATTTGTTGCCTTTTGTAGGGGGAGGATTTTGAATACTAATTAATCTGTTAAATAGTTCTTTGGTTTATTTGGATAATCTATGTCTTCTGAAATATATGTTGGTAAATAACATTTTTCTTTTTTCATGTGTGTGTGTAACAAAGTTTTATTAAAGTATAAAGGAGATAGAGAAAGCTTCTGACATAGGCATCAGAAGTGGGCAGAAAGAGTACCCCCTTGTTAGTGTTAGCAATGAAGTTATATACTCCCCAGTAAATCAGAAGAATGTCTGGAGGTTGTAAAGACCTCATCAGACCTACTCCCATAATTTACATTTTAAGATAACGGAATTAGTCAGAAGTTTTAATCCAGAGACTGTCCTCAGGCAGAATACATTGTTGTTATATAATCCTTGTAAAGAGCAGGTCTACTCCCACATTTTTCTTAAAAATTTAATACAGATTTTTCAGCTTATTGTTACGTTCCCACATCTCTGTTGTGTCTTTCATTAGCCATTCTTCATATTTTTCACTTGTACTTTGATTTCCCTTTGAACGGTCTTGCTAGAGGTTTGTGTTTACTTTTTCAATTTGCATTTTAGGTTTTTCAAAGAATCATGTTTTGGTTTTATTGACTTCTCTATTGTTTCTTTGCTTTCTGGTTTACTGATTTTGTTTTTATAATATTATTTCCTTTTTCTGCTTTGCTTAGATTGTCTCTGATGTTGTTTTTCTAACTTCTCACATTGGATGCTGAGCTTACTTTTTCAACCTACTTATTTAGGTGTTTTTTCCTAGGGGAGGTAACTTTATTTTGGGTTTCCCGTGTGGCACTAGTGGAAAAGACTCCGCCTGCCACTGTAGGAGACATAAGAGATGTGGGTTCAATCCCCGGGTCAGGAAGATCCCCTGGAGGAGGGCATGGCAACCCACTCCAGTGTTCTTGCCTGGGAAATTCCATGGACAGAGGAGCCTGGCGGGCTACAGTCTATGAGGTCACAAAGAGTTGAACACGACTGAAGTGACTTAGTACACATGCATGCAACTTTATTTTAATACAATTTCAAATGCAGGAAAGTTCTAGAATAGTACAGAGACTGTTTCATGCTGGTCACCCAGGTGCTCTCGCTGCTGGCGTTTTGTCCGGTTCATTATTTAATGTGCAGTCACTCTGTTTGTCCGTGTGTGTGTGTGTGTGTGTGTGTGTGTGTGTGTGTGTGCATGTCTGGTGGGTGTGTGTCCGTGTGTGTGTGTGCATGCGTGTGTGTGTGTGTGCATGCGTGTGTGTGTGTGCTTACTAGCTTCTGGTCAGCTTGATCTGCCAGGCTCTGAAACAGACGGCATTAAATAAACTCTCTCACTGTAGCTGTGGTTTTGTCAGTTTTTGCCGTATAATTCTGATAGTTTTGCTGAGGTCTGTATTATCAGGTACATTTGGTGTTTTCATCATTATGTCTTCAGTATGAATTTTTTGCCTTAAATCTATTTTGAATTATGATGATGTTTTGCTACGTTTCTTTTGGTAAATAGTTACTACTGTGTGTCTATTCCTTTGTATTCAACTTTTCTGTGTGTTTTATTTTTAGAGTTTCTTGTAAGCTGTATGTAGCTGGACTTTGTTTTTTTAATCCAATCTGATAATATCTCTCTTTTATAGGTGAGTTGAACCCATTTATATTTATTATGATCACAAGCGTTTAAATATATTTCTTCTGTCTTATGTTTTTTTGCGATCGTCCTTTTGCTATTGTTATTTATTTCCTTCCAGTCATCTTTTGTATTGATTGAATTTTCTATATTCTCTTTTATTCTGCTGGTCTAGAAACCATTGATTATAAACTTCTTTTAATAATTTTTTTAATGTTTCTTTTTTGAAGTCTTCCTTATTTTTAAGTTATAGAAATACTACATACTTTTAACAAGGGTAACTTAAAAAGCTGTATAAGGGAAAAAGCTGAACACACCCTCCTGGGTCCACGTTCATCCTATTAAAGCAGTGGTTGTCAAGTGAGGGTGGTTGTGCCCCTCGGGGAGGCCTGACAGTGTCTGCAGACAGTTTTGGTTGTCGCCCCTGGGCACGGGGACACTACTGGCACAGTAGGCAGAGGCCAGGGATGCTCTTGGCACGGGACAGCGCCCGCAGGAAAGCACTGTCCAGCTCACGGCGTCAGCAGTGACGTAACTGAGAGGCCTGCTCTAGAGTGTCCAGTACTATTATTCCCATTACTGTACAGTTCTTTTATGACTAAAACATAGTAGCAGAAATTTCTTGTAACTTAAAAAGCTGTATAAGGGAAAAAGCTGAACACACCCTCCTGGGTCCACGTTCATCCTATTAAAGCAGTGGTTGTCAAGTGAGGGTGGTTGTGCCCCTCGGGGAGGCCTGACAGTGTCTGCAGACAGTTTTGGTTGTCGCCCCTGGGCACGGGGACACTACTGGCACAGTAGGCAGAGGCCAGGGATGCTCTTGGCACGGGACAGCGCCCGCAGGAAAGCACTGTCCAGCTCACGGCGTCAGCAGTGACGTAACTGAGAGGCCTGCTCTAGAGTGTCCAGTACTATTATTCCCATTACTGTACAGTTCTTTTATGACTAAAACATAGTAGCAGAAATTTCTGTAGCACTTTCTTTGTTCCAGGCCCTCTTCTAACACATTTAACCCTCGCAGCAGCTTTGAAATATATACTATTATCACTGCCTAATAGATGAGACAATTGAGGCACAAAAGTGTTAAGTAACTTGGTAGTAACACAGCTAATAAGTGGAGAACTGCAAACGGAAATCAGGCGGACTGGCTCAGAAAGCATGTTCTCAGCGCACTTAACACTTTACCACAGGGCATGCAGGTCTGTAGATAGAAATTTTCCTCCTGCATCATTTAGATTTGTGTGTGTGTATACATGTATGTATGTACTGACATAAGTTATTTATGTATATCCACACCCTGTATATATTAATATATGTGTATATATTTTACATAGAGCAAAGTGTCTACTAGTATATGTATGCAAAGATATAAACAGTGCTTTAGGATCATTATTTCATAAAAAGGGCATCATATTCATTTAGTCAATGCTTTTTTTGAATACCTGCTATAAATCAGGCCCTGGGGATTTGACAGTAAATTGCTAAAGTCCCTGCATATGTGGAGTTTACATTCCAGTAGGATGAGATGGTTATTTAATGTATACTACAATTTTCAGATAGTGATAAAGCCTATAAATAAAAATAAAGCAGGTTTCAGATAGATATAGTCTTTCAGCTTTGTATATTCCTCTATAAATTTCTAACAGCAGTTCCTCCAAGGGAACTAGTATGGTTCTAAATCATTTTCTTTGAAAGATGGATAATCCAAGGTATCCTGAGTTTCGTTGCCTTTTTCCTGTTAATGAACATTCACTTCGTTTCCCGTTTTCGTGACTGGTTTCCTATTTTTGATTTCCTATGTCTGTGAGATAGATTTCTTGGAGTATGTTTGCCAAGCCCAAGGGTATGTCTATTTTAAATCCTTATAGATGTTGTCAAGCTGCTTTAAAAGAAGTTACAACAATTTACATTTCTACCATCAGTAATTAGGATAGTGAACTTTTATTGACTGATTGTATCATGCCAAGCATTGTCTTGTGGCTCTGGGTTTTTTACCTCCCTTTATACTCATGACTCTCCCGTGATATATCATTATCCTCATTTCACAGATGAGTGATCTGAAGTGTTGAGATCACTCACCTGGTCAGAGCCTGCCATCGGCCCTGTTTAGTACACTGCCTCTTGTGGTCACACATGAGCATACCTCTCCCCTCCCGTGGTGTCCAGTAGCTGTTTAGATAATCTGTTTAAATGTATTCCAGTCTAAGGGCTGTGAAAAGATGTCTTCTAATTGTTTTATTTTGGGTCTCCTTGACCATTGGGGAGCTTGTGGTTGCTATTTAGTTGCTAAATCGAGTCCGACTCTCCGTGACCACATGGACTGCTGCACACCAGGCCTCCCTGTCCTTCACTGTCTCCCAGAGCTTGCTCAAACCCCTGTCCGTTGAGTTGGTGATGCAGTCCAACCATCTCATCCTCTGTCGCCCCCTTCTCCTCCTGCCCTCAATCTTTCCCAGCATCGAGGTCTCTTCCAATAAGTCGGCTCTTTGGGTCTTGCGTTCAGTAGCCAAAGTGCTGTTCAGTTTAAGTGTCTTTTCACTATGTTCACTGGCCATGTGTGAATGCTCTTCCCTGAATCGCCTGTGCATATCCTGTGATCATTTTTCTTTTACACTGTTATTTTTATTTCACTTTTATTTTGCTTGGTCAACTGTGGAAATTCTTGGAATAGAATAGATATTGATCCTTTACCTGTAATCAGTCTGCTTTGGAAACTTTTTTTTTCAAAATTTATCAAATCTTGATTTTACTTATATACCTTATTGACATATCATTGTTCTAAATTTTTCTAGGGTCTGTCTTTTCTTTCATATCTCATTTGGTTTTCTTAGGGTTTTAATTTTTTTCATCTGTCTTTAACTGGTCTGGAATTTTATTTTAACATATTCTATGAGCTAAAGATATTTTCTTCCAGTTGTTGAGCTAGTTTTGCCCCTGTCTCTTATACACATCTAGATGTGTATAAGAGACAGGTGTGTGTCCCCCTTCTCCTCCTGCCCTCAATCTTTCCCAGCATCGAGGTCTCTTCCAATAAGTCGGCTCTTTGGGTCTTGCGTTCAGTAGCCAAAGTGCTGTTCAGTTTAAGTGTCTTTTCACTATGTTCACTGGCCATGTGTGAATGCTCTTCCCTGAATCGCCTGTGCATATCCTGTGATCATTTTTCTTTTACACTGTTATTTTTATTTCACTTTTATTTTGCTTGGTCAACTGTGGAAATTCTTGGAATAGAATAGATATTGATCCTTTACCTGTAATCAGTCTGCTTTGGAAACTTTTTTTTTCAAAATTTATCAAATCTTGATTTTACTTATATACCTTATTGACATATCATTGTTCTAAATTTTTCTAGGGTCTGTCTTTTCTTTCATATCTCATTTGGTTTTCTTAGGGTTTTAATTTTTTTCATCTGTCTTTAACTGGTCTGGAATTTTATTTTAACATATTCTATGAGCTAAAGATATTTTCTTCCAGTTGTTGAGCTAGTTTTGCCCAGTAATTATTAAATAAATCATTTTTGTCCTATTAAACTGAAATACCAAATATCACCTTCATGTTAAATTCAAGATTGACTTTTTACTAGGTTTGTTTTTGGATTTCCTATTCTAATCCCTTATCTGTTTTTTACTTGTATGTTAATACCAAGTTGACTTCATGTAATAACTTTATAGAATGTTCTAACATATGACCATGTAAGTCCCATCCATATTTTCCCATATTTTGTCTTAGCAGTTCTTTTTTTTTCTTTTGGTTTATTCATCCATATGAACCTTCTGATTTTTATATACACTTTTTTTTAAATCCATCTTGGGATCTCTACGGTTGTCATAATGGGACAAGGTTGTCAGTGACAGACTCCAGAAGATACTATTGAAGGATGTAGGCTCTTTAAAAGCCAAAATGGAGAAACGGAGAGAAATCATTATGAAAAGCAAAGAAGAACACAGCTTGATCTTAGAACGTAGTTTCTTTTCTCTGTCACTGTTTCCCACAAGGATGTAGGCTGTGAATAACGGAGCCTACAGGAGCGTGATTGCCTTCTCAGGAGGATCTCTTACCCTGTTGGCTTCGTCCTCTTTGTGCAGGCAATTCTGGCTCCCTCCCTACCCACCAGGTGTAAGTAATTGATACAAGACCTCCTTCGTATTATCAAGTGATTTCTGCAAAGTTAGGTAAAGTAAACTCAATTTCTCAGCAGCATCTATTAACGAGTCCTGACTGAGGATCATTCCTGAGGGTTTCTCTGATTTTGGTTTACATGATATATATTAATTTTGAGAGAAATGGCATTTTTATAACATCATCTTCCTGTCTACAAACTTTATGCCTTCTCTTTTATTTAGATATTTTATTGCCTTCTGTAACATTTTATATGCTTTTCTTCATCTACGTCTTATTCCTTGTTGAATCCCCCTGCAATGCAGGAAGGGTGAGTTTGGAAGATCCCCTGGAGGAGGGGCAACCCTCTCCAGTATTCTTGCCTGGAGCTCGCATGGGCAGAGGAGCCTGGTGGGCTGCCGTCCATAGGGTCACAGAGAGTTGGACATGACTGAAGCCACTGAGCACGCGCACATCTAAACATCTCTGTCTTACAGATTTTCTTTCTTCGGTGAACAGAATATTTCCCTGTACCTGTTTCCAGAACTTACTGTTCACACAGGAGGAAAAAAGGTCTTAATCTCTGTATATTCATTGTATTCAATCACAGCATCAAATCATCAAATTCTTTTATTTATTTTAGAAGTTGTTTTGTTTTTGCCTTTGATTTCCTAGGTATACAATTACATCCCATTGACAAACAGCTTTAGTTTTCACCTTTCAATAATTGGTTCATTTTCTTGTACTATATTATATATAATCTCCAATATAATGTTTTGTAATAATGGTGATAAGAGGCATGTGCTTGTATTTAAAATTTTAAACATATATGATTAAATACCAATTCTTCTCTCAAAATCTAAAGTTACTTGAGATTGTATCCTCTGGAATAAGACAAAGAGTTTGACATGTTTTCTGCAGTTGAGTATCTCCCATCTCAGTGAGTTTGTTTATACATGATTGTTTTTAAGTCAGTTGCTATTTAAATTTGCCAGTATATTTTTTGAGTTTCTTTTTTTCTTAAGACTCACTTTTATTTGGGCTCAAGCACATTCTTTAGTAGTTCATTCGTCAAGGGCCATTGTGGGAAACTCCGTCTTTTTTGTCTGAAACTGCCCTTACTTTCCCTCACGTGAGCTGGGCTGGCTGTCTGCCTCTCTCAGCTCTTCTAGGAGACTGTTCGTTGGCCTCTTTTGCTTACCGCTTGGGAAGTGTGTGCTGTAGATCTTGCTCTTGTTGCTCCGTGGGTAATCTATACCTTTTTTTTGTGACTTAAGATTTTTGTCTATGATATTTGCAGTTTCAGGCAGGGTTTCTAGGTATGATTTGTTTCAATTACACAGATTGACCCTTGAGGTACATTTTAGCTGCTGATCCCTTACCCTTAGAAAATTATTGTTGTTTTCTTTCTGAACGTTGCTTCCTTCTCTTCTTTTCTGAGATTCTTACTGGACATGTTTTGGGGATTTATCATTTCTATCTTTATGTCTGTTTGTGTTGCCTTCTAGATGACTGCCTCACCTCCATCTTTCAAGTAATTAAACCTTTTTATTGACTATTATAGAAATTTGTTGTTTGTTTCTTATTTCAGAAACTGTATTTTTAAGTTTTTTTTATTTCTAATTGGTTCTTCATAGCTTTTCATGTTTCATTTCTGCCTGTTTTGGTTTTATAACTGTTTGCTCTGTTTTTATGAATATTATTCTTTAATTTTTCTCATTGTTTGTCCTAAATAGGGGCTTCCCAGGTAGCTCAGTGGTGAAAGAATCTGTTTGCCAATTCAGGAGACACAAGAAATGCCAGTTCGATCCCTGGGTCAGGAAGCTTCCCTGGAGGAAGAAATGACAACCCACCCAATATTCTTGCCTGGAAAATCCCATGGACAGAGGAGCCCAGCGGGCTGCAGTCCTTGGGGTCACAAAGAGACACAGCTGAGTGACTGAGGACCCACAGATATCCTAAATAACTCTTTAAAATGTCTTTCTCAAGTTTAGTTTCTCCTACCCGTAATAAGCTGAGCTTTGCTGTGTTCCGAAGTTTCAGCTTCTAGCTTCTGCATGTTCGTGTTGAGGAGGAGTTTCTTTCTGTGTCTCTCCTAACTGTCTCACTCACCTCTCCCCGAGTGTCGCCTTTTCTTCCACAGGCCCACCTACCCACGCCCTCTGTTCCAAACCCAAGTCTGAGACTGACAGTTTTTGCTTCTGCTCTGCAGAGATTTTCAGCCTACTGCAGGTCCATCACTGAGCTGGAAGGCTTTGGCTTGGTTCCCTCTCAGGAGGTAGTGTCTGTGCTCTTGTGCCTCCCTGAATGGCGGCTTTGTGAGCAGCAGCCTCAGTCCCTGCAGCAGTGACTTCCTCAGCCTCCTCTGCTGGGGGCCCCATCCCAAACAGGCCGCTGCCTCCAGGCAGTCAGCCAGAGGCAGGGGCCCCTCGCCCTGCGGCCTTGCTTTCCCGTTAACCCGCCTCTTCTGAGCCCTGGGGCCTGTGGCTCAGCCCTCCTGCTGTCACTCTGCATTTCTGTTTCATTTTGGATACTCAGACATAGTTACTTTTTTACTTTTAGGTGAGGGTTAGGGTTATCTTTTAAAATTTCTCTTTTCATTTGTATGCTTTTATTGCCATGTTTCTAGAGCAAGAACTGTGAGCTTACAGAGTTGTCCCAAAGCTTGAATTTCCCATAATTTCTTCTTTTCCTGTTATATGTAATAACGCTTTCCACTGGTCTTTAACAAATCTAAATTTCTTAGTGCTGAGATGGAAATTGTGTTGAATCTAGTATTTCTTAAAATAATTGTGATCTTTCCCTATAACTGAGAGACCTTCCAGTTATGCCAAAACATTTATTATAGCAGGAATTGGTCTATAAAGCCAGCACTTTTTAAAAGTGATTTTAGGAAAGAAGGGTAGCTCAGAAGCTAAATACCCTTGCTTCTATTCTTGTTTCTTACATTTGTAATTTTGCAAGAAAATGCAATATAAAGGAAGCATATAGGGTATAGAATACTAGAGGAACCATCTCTGAATTTCTGAGTCTTTTTCTTTTGTTGACGTGGTACTTTTCCGATTTTTAAAGTTTCTTTTTTTCTCAAAGGTCCTGCTATCTCTAAGTATGTAGCGAGGTCTTTCAGGTGAACACAAATGTATATGTATCAGGAATTTTTCATTTGTAAGAGACAGAAACTTGACTGAAACTCACTAGCCATTTCTTCTCTCATATAATGAGAAGTAATGCATTGATCTGGTCTCACGGGATGACTGAATTCCAGGACTCAGATGCTCTTGAGAGACGCCGTCTGTTTTCTTGACTTCTCTCTTTGTGTGTGTTGTTGCTGCTGCAGCTGCTAAGTCACTTCAGTCGTGACCGACTGTGCGACCCCAGAGACGGCAGCCCACCAGGCTCCCCCGTCCCTGGGATTCTCCAGGCAAGAACACTGGAGTGGGTTGCCATTTCCTTCTCCAATGCAGGAAAGTGAAGTCGTTCAGTCGTGTCCGACTCTTAGAGACCCCGTGGACTGCAGCCCTCCAGGCTCCTCCGTCCCTGGGAGTTTATGTGTGTTACACTCACTGTTTTTCCTTTGAAGGAACTTGTCTGCATTGGTTCAGGAGTGGCTGAGAGGCGTGCGGGATAACTGTAGAAACCTTTGGATGTAATTTAGCAAGACTTTTTAAAAAAAAACACTTCTGAAAAAAATGTTGCTCCTCCCTACCCCCAGGGTTTGAATGCAAAATCCCAGGAAATGACTAGTCTAATTTAGGTCAGGTGCCTATTTTTGCACAGATCATCCAGACCAGGATGTAGATCCAGGATGTAGATCCTGGGATCCTGCCCACGCATGTAGATGGGCACTGGGGCTCTGTGACTGTCTTACCACCCAAAGGTGTGCCATTAGCGGATAACCCTTCTCTGGCCAGGAGAAGCAAGGAGGAGATGCCACCAGACAAAACCTGATGTCTACCTCGTGTAAATAGCCTGTATTTTAACTTTTATCTTTACAGACGGAAAGAATTTACTTTCAGGTTTTCTTACCTAAGGGGAGCAAAGAAAAGAGGAAAGCCATGTTCTTCTGCCGAGGGTGGAGCGTTGGAAAGGCCACAGACTTCGCAGCTTCTTTAGCCAGCCTTAAAAATGACAACAACAGACTAACAGCTAAGGTAACAACAGGGTATAACTTGCCCTGAGAGTCTTAGAAGACTCTGCAAAGCATTTTTATGTACTGCATATGACGTATTTCTCTCTTAACAGAAACTGAGGTTATGTCACAGTGTCTCCGGAGAGGCCTTACCCTTGGATCATATTTTGGAAACCTGGATTGCTAAGGAGGATTGTCCTTTGTACAATGGTGGAGATATTATCTTGGAATATCTGAGTGATGAAGAACAGGTTTTAAAAAATGTCGATTCTTACTTGGAATAGCCATGCAGGGGCTCAAGCGAGAAATCACGAGGAAAGTTCATCGCTGGCCAGCTTCTCTCGCTGCACATACTGTGTGTGTGTGTATATTTTAAAGTTGCTTTCGAATGCCATTATGTCATAATTTATATTATTAGTCTCCTATTACATTGAATATGAATTTTTGTGTTTTCAAGTGTAACCATGAACTGACATCCAGTTAAACAAATGCTTGTATCTAATTAACTTTTATTAATTTATGCTGTAATTACAACAACAAAGATGTATTTCTCATTTGGTTAAAGTCAGCTTTGATCGGCCGTGACTCTGCTCTACGCTATCTTTACTCCAGAATCTAAGATGAAGCAATGACCCTTTGGGGGGACATTGCCATTCTTATGGTAGAAGAAAGAAATGGCTCTTAGAAGATAAGATGCATGGCCTTTTGCTTTAAGCAAGACACATGACCAAGCCTAGCCCCATGGGGCGGGGAAGCATAGCCTTGGTATCTGCCTCCATTATGATGCGTAAATTGGTGTGTATACATGAATCATAGAAACTTAGAGGTCATCTCATTCACTCTACAAAGTTTGTAGATGAGGAATCTCCGGCCTAGGAAGAAGGAATTATTTTTTTGTTGCCACCTAAGTGGCTTGGGGCCCATCTCTGATAAAAACCCCCTCTGGTGACTTCATCATTTTCTCAGTATGGATATATTATGATAAAAAGGCAGATGGGATAGCTGAAGTCAAGGCCCTTTATACACACCCAAGCACAACACATGCCAAAAGTAACAACCTTGTACCAGCACATTAAAATTAATGCTCCTGACCGTCTTCCATCTATACTCCACAAAGTACCACCATAGAAGGAATGGCAGTTATTTCTGTTTGTTACCTGTCCCTTTCCTACTTTGCAATAGACAGGGGTAGTGGCTTTAGGTTTAATTAAGGGAATAAACTCAGAATGTTTATTTCATCTCTAATTCTTTCTTCATACTGTTTTCATGCAGTGAATGGAGATAACTTCTGATTTCTATCAGCTGCTTATACATTCATTTATTAACCAAGTTATTTAATCCTTCTAAATGTTAGGATTTGATTCTAACTGCCATGGTGGATACAATGAAGAAATGCATGCGTAACTAGAACTGTAATGCAAAGCGGTACAGCAAGTGCCCCATGAATGAATAGTAAGTGCCGTTATGCTCTAATAACTCTTGTATCAGAAACCAGAAGACCAGAAGTAAAATAATCCTTAAATATATTACCAGATACCAGAAAGTTTTAATACCAACTAATACCTTAGCATCTGTCATAATTACTTGCACATAGTAAGCTGAAAAACACGTCTCATGAATTGAACAAAAGCTAAATAATACCAGAAAAAATACCAGTGGGGGTTGAAAAGAGAGAAAGTAAGGCTACAGAGATTGAGCTTAATTTAAGGAGACCAAAGAACAGGGCCTGTCATGATTAGAAAAGAGAAAGCAGCTTGGAGGGAAGGACTTACTTAAATCATCAGAAATCTGGTCTCGGATAGTTGGGCGGACTAGCTTGAAGAGACGCAGGTGCCAGCATTCCTGGAGGCGCTGTGGACCCAGACGCAGGGAGGACCCAGACACACTGTGGGCAGGAGAGGAAGTCCCTCAAGGGTCTCATTTCCAAATGACTTTTGAAATCCTACCCCTTTCTTAGGCTTTCTTTTAAGGCTTTGTGTCTGCTTAATGTAATTCTAAGGTTGACTGTACCCTAACCCTTTAGAATCTTTTCACTGCTCACAGGCAATTAGAGCTAAAAGTAGAAAGCCCACAAATTGAAAGAAGTTTTAAACTCAGATAAATATTTAACGTACATGATGATAGAAATGAGTTGTCATGTAAGCAGCCAGTAAAGACATGTGAATGATAAACTACTGATTTTCCCCAGATTTGTCAGATTTTTATTCTGGATAATTCTTAAGGAAAAGGGGAAAGGCTGCAGACAGAGGAATCTGAGGAAAGTAAAATTTACATTTCGTACCTCTTTGACGTGGGAGACAATAATTGTAAATTAAGATATTTGGTCACATAACATAAAGGCAGCTTTGGCTTCAAGCCCTTCATGTTTGTTTTTCTCATCTTTTTAAACCGGGGAAGTTCCCTGAGAATTTAATTGAGATATCACAGAAACAGTTCCAGTTGCTATTTTCAGTATTGGTACACTATATCTTGTTTTTCTTAATGTGATACATGGAAATAAAATTTATGAACTATAATGTATTGCATTTGAAATATTAACCTACATAAATCAAATTTTCAAAAACTTGTAAAAATGTCCAATAAAAATTGCTTGGACAGTTTTTGAACAGCAAACATTTTATGATCTAAAATACTCAATACATAACTGTCATTGTTGGATGAGACACAGTGTCATGATTACATGAAGGGTCTGCTGAAATGGTTATATGATCAGAGACTACTAGACCTATAGGCTCGGTAGTAGATAACTATAAAGGGTTTTTTGTTGTTTTGTCTTTTTTTGTTTTTTTTTCCTGCTTAGCATCACAAACCCCTCCTTTTGTCTGGGAAATTGAAAGCATTTGTGAGTCTATGGATTGAAGTCCAAAAAGCCTGATACTTTTCCTTATTTCTGGCAACCCTCAAGCATATGACCTAAGTTGGGTCAATTGAATATCTTTGCCCTAGCTGTGAACTAGGAGTAGTGTTACAAGGAAGGAAGACGAGTTCAGAGTTAGTCCCAGTGGCTTCTGTTGCCCCATTGGGTCAGAGTGCAAGTGCCCAGCAGCAGTGGTCCACTAACCAGACTGTTTCTTTGGCCGTGGATACGGCTATATGCTTTCTCTAGGTTGCCAAGCTATCGAGTAACCACCCAGGAAATTGTTTTTCTACCTAAAGACACCACAGTTTCAGTTTTTGCCTCACTGATAGGATCACTATTTAGACTTGTGGGAAAACTTATTAGCCTAAAGGTTGCTGCAAGGCCAGTTTATGGGCTCCGCAGTTTCCTAAGTAATGATAAAGATCCACCAGGACTAAGCTCCAGGAGGGAAGAGTCAGCTGGCTTGGTTACTGTGGTGTACCCTGCTCCTAGCCCAGGCCCCCAGCACATGCGTTTAGTAAATTTTTATTTGATTTTGACCTGAATGAACAAAATAATAGTACTCAACTTTAGGCCTCCTCAACATCTATTTGCATTTTTGGATCCTGTCTGCTTTTAGCACAGGAGCGAACAGAGCTCAAAGACGATGACACTAGGGTGTTAAATTCAGGTGAACAGGAGGCTGGTTTCTGGTGGCAGAAATGAGGAAGTGGAGGGGCGGGAAGGAGCTAGGTTTCAGTGGTGGTGAACTGAACCCGTTAAATGCTGTGTCTTTTGCGTTTCGTAACTGGGTTAACGGGTTGTGTCACTCCTTAAGACAGCGCTGGACTTGTTTGAATAGTACAACAGTCCCTCCTACTGAACTTTGATCCAGCAGTAACAACTGTCACCTAACAGCTTCAGACCATCACTGGAACACCTGTACGAAGAATGTTCTTCAGTTTAACTAGCTTTGTGTACGTGATTTCTTTTAAACTTTTAAAATGATTAGAAAACTTTTTATTGCCCTGCTTTTGTCATCTGTGACTCTTGGAGAAGCCAGGAAATCCTTCCTCAGTTTCCCAAACATAGAAAAGACTGAAGTTCTGTTTTTCACAAAGACGGAAGGAACTGTCCTTGTAAGGTCAACTTAGAGAGATTAAACAGCCAAGCTCCAGCTACCTCCTTGTGCAGCTGGAAGACGATAAAATACTCCAAGTGGTAAAGGTGACCAAGACCTTATCAGATGAGACCAACTTTACCTTAAACCTGGTGATGGGTGGAGACAGACAAATCTGACCGTTCAGCTATGGGATTCGGAAGGTAGGCGCCAAAGTCTCGTTGAAGAGATCAAGAATGTCCGCGTCAGAGTGCTCAGACGGAGACGTGACAGTCCTTTCCAGGCACCAAACCTCCTCGACAGAAACATCCTCATGCTGTTTCTGCCAATGATACTGTTAAATAAATGTGCTTTTGGGTGCAAGATTGAGTTCCAGGTGTTTGAAACAGTGTGGAAGAGACCTTTGCCGGTAGTTCTTGGCGTGGTTATACAGTTTTTTTAATGCCATTTTGTGGATTCCTTCTGATGCAGATTTTGGCCTTGCCTGAGGCCCAGGCGTTTGGGTTTATAGTCACCTGCACGTGCCCAGGTGAGGGTGGGGGCTACCTCTTTGCTCTGTTTCTAGAAAGAGATGTCACTTTGGCCATTCTGATGACTTGCATGTCAACGTTTCTGGCCCTGGTCACAGTGCCTACCAATTCGTACATATACAGTAGAATCTTAGGGTTATCGGGCACACTGCATATCCCTGTTTCTAAAATTATGTCAACTCTCCTTTTCATCCTCGCACCAATGTCAGTGGGAATAGCCATCAAGCGTAGACTGCCTGACAAAGCAAAGTTCTTGGAGAGGATCATTAGGCCTCTGAATTTTATTTTAATGTTTATAAGGATTTGTTTGACTTTCAGCCTGGGATTGGTGTCTCTGAAAGCAGTGAACCTGGACGTGCTTCTGTTGGGTTTGTCGTTCGGATACTTTTTTGCTAAAATTTCTATGCTCCCTCTTCCTGTTTGTGAAACTGTTGCTATTGAAGGTGGGGCACTGAATAGTTTCTTAGCCCTTGCCATTATTCAGCTTTCCTTTTCACGGTCTGATGCTGACTTAGCCTCTGTGGCTCCATTTATAGTGGCCATGTGTTCTGCATGTGAAATGTTACTGATCCTTCTGTTCTACAAGGCTAAGAAAAGATGTATCCTTAACACAGAAGAAAAAAGAAAGAAAAATCCCCCAGTCCAACGGTTAAAGCTTTCCTGAATTTTCCTACTCTGAATTAGTTACTGTGGGAGATGCAAAGAATATCTGAGATGATTCCTGCTTTCAACTCACTTTGATCTGATTGAAAACTTGACATTAGGGGAGAAATACAGTCGTATGTGCCTAACACCCAGTGGACAGTCCGGACTGTTAAGTGTGCAGGAATTCAGAAGGAGACTGCTATAGCATTGGAATGGAATATAATACCTTATTATGATATATCCCAAGTATTTACAGGAGGGCTGCCCTTCCACAATAGGCATTTGGAAATCGCTCACACAGTGAACAGACATGTCAGTTCCTGTTTGAAATCAGTCCGTTTTCAATGCAGCATCTCTGGTCTCCTCGGTGTCCCTCCCATCGTCTCCACCGGAGACGCCGCCATTTGCCCTGGGGCACGGGGTCCTCTCTCCCCACTCTTCTCGCTTCTTCCCTCCTCTTTCCCTCATTAAGGTAGAACTGTTTCCTACAGACCATCTCCTGGAATGCCTCTCTGTCGGTCTCCTCTCCATTCTCAGACCCGCTTTTGTGCTGCTCCCTAAACCTTTCTTCCCCAGCTTTTGGCCTCTCTGCCCTCCAGTCACTGGCAGATTAGTGTTCCTAAAACTTAACTTTGATCATGTGCTTTCCCTGCTGCAAAGCCTTGTCACCTCTTGAATAAAGTCTGTATTCCCAGTGAGGCATTTCCTACTCTCTGCTGACTTTAGCTTTCCGGTTTTATCTCCTCTCCCACTTTTTACATGCAGGCTTTGTTCCAATCAGCAGATAACTGGGTCACTCATGACTCTGCTTTTGTTCACATTGTCTCTGCAACCTGAGGGGCCCACATCATCTCTGTCTAAACGTGGACCACTCTCACAGACCTGGCTCAAACACAAGCTTTAACTAATCCCTGTTAGCTACCGGGAATTGAAATTTCCTCTAAATTCTCATCACAGTTTTTTACATTCATAGTATTTAGCCAGTCTGGCTTGCATTACAGTTCTTTGTGTTGCTATTGTATCCTCCCTATTTTGCTATAAGTCTTTGAACATGTATTTTATAAACATAATATGTAAACAATGCAATATAGTAAGTTTATATAATAGCATAAATAGTATAATATAAATAGAATATGATAATGCAAATAATGTTTGTTTTGATACTTTACATAATGTCTAGCACATTTCCCATGTGCTGATTCAAATAAAGTGTTGAAGCACAGACTAGGGCCCAAATGAATAGTTCAGTTCAGTTCAGTCGCTCAGTCGTGTCCGACTCTTTGCGACCCCATGAATCGCAGCACGCCAGGCCTCCCTGTTCATCACCATCTCTCGGAGTTCACTCAGACTCACATCCATCGAGTCAGTGATGCCATCCAGCCATCTCATTCTCGGTCGTCCCCTTTTCCTCCTGCCCCCAATCCCTCCCAGCATCAGAGTCTTTTCCAATGAGTCAACTCTTCGCATGAGGTGGCCAAAGTACTGGAGTTTCAGCTTTAGCATCATTCCTTCCAAAGAAATCCCAGGGT